>ML271281.1:0-49854 GCA_005239495.1 Nicotiana undulata
ATATATGTATTCACGACATACGATCACACGAGCATACCATGCATATTTGATTACTATGAGGTCAGATGTAGGCCATGGAGGCTATAAGAGTTTCAGTGTCAGGTGGTATCTCTATTACCCTTTTTACATACACTATGTATGATTCTACTTTCTGCCTTACATACTAGTACATTTTTATTCGTACTGATGTCCTGTTTCCTGGGGACACTGCATTTTTGTTTCGTGCGTGCAGGTCCAGGTAGGGACTCTGATCGACCCCTCCTCTAGGATATCGAGGTTCAGCTATGAGTTGGTAAGCTCCACATCTTCCTGGAGCTTCCATATGATGGTTACTTTTGTTGTATAGTTTGGGTATAGTCGGGGCCTTGTCCCGACAGCTCTTATGACACTCTTAGAGGCTATTGTGGACACAATATTCTGGGTTTCTTTTTGCAGCTTTCAGTTTCCAGCCCATAGGCTTGGCATGTATATATATGTGTGTAGGCATGTATGTCTTCAGTCGCGGCCTCGTCGGCCAGCTAGTACTTTATTATTTTGGCTTATTGTTTTTCAGGTCATGACCTTAACGGTCCAGGCTTAGTATTTCAGATGTTGTGCTGCCCGATCTGTTGGGCCCCTAGTTTAGTTAGCTAGTATGTTTAGTGGCTAACTCGATCGAATACAATATCGAATGCCAGTCGTGCCTCCCCTAGTTTGGGGCGTGACAAGCATTCATGGTCCAACGGGAATTTGCATCATGTTTAAATTACGCACAATATATGCTCGTATTATTTATTTGCAGGAAAGCCGGAAAACAACAGACCTCCTGACAGGAGCGGTCCTGCTCTCCCAAACTACCCCGCAAGCCGTTTGTTCACCTAACCCTATATTGTGCGTTCGTTCTTGTAAACTTAATCGATGACTCCTGAACTACATACGACCTGATTCCTGTAAAACCAAGGATATGTAGGCAACTCAAAAGCCGGGGTGCGGCCTAAATCTCTTCAAAACCGTTTCGCTCGGTCAAAATTGGCCATCATATCTTTCCCCGACAACTCTTTCATCCTTCCCGGGTAAAGAGAGGCAGCTGTTGATACCCAATTTTTCCTCAAATTATTTTAAACTTACATATATATCTTCAAAATCAGTTTTCATAACAACTGGTATTTTTCTATAATTTTCCCATATTTTACTAATTTATTCTAATTTATCCAGTATTTTTATCTCTAATAATTAATTATAAATTGCACTATAAATGATTTCAAAGACATTTCTTAACTTAATATATTATTTTGGTCCTATTAAGATCAAATTATTTTCATAATTGGCCAAATTGGCACTTTTTGGCTATAATTGCAATAATTTTGCAATTATAGCCTAACCATATATTTTATGCTATTGCTATCTAATAATTAGTCATTTATATTTTTTAATACTGATTAATCATCCTAATTTATTTATTAATCATCAATTTTATTTTTATAATTATCAGTTATTTTAAAGTAATTATTATTGAGTATCTAACAACTAGCCATTTTTTTAATTTAAATTCTAGCCCCAATTAAATCTGATCCCTACCCAATTGGACCAGCCCAATACCCAATTGAATGACCCAAAGACCCCAGGCCCAAATCCTACCCAAACCCGACCCAAGTCTTATTAAATCCTGCCCGTTGATCAATTTTGATCAATGACCCAGATTAATTATTACCTAAATTATACCTAAGACTACCCCCCCTCCCTCATTTTCACTCACACACTCGTCTCTCTACTCTCTCTCTATCTCTCTAGTTCTCTTTAGAGACTTCTAGTCTCTTCACCTCCGATGAGGTCTGTTCATCTCCTCCGGCCACCTCCTCGCCGGAAACCATGAAGTCCTCACCATCCTCAGGCCTCTCATGGCTCCCTCACGCCGGTATTGTTGTCTCTAAGGTCCTCAAGAGACCATGGTCCATTCTCTCACACCTTTGGCCTATCTCAGGCCTTCATGGCTCGATCTCCAGTAAGATCTCCCTATTTCTCGGCTAAACCTATGGTTTCTAAGGCAGAGCTCTCATCTCTGGGATGTTTCTTCGAAACCCTAATTTCATCTTCTTAGGTCTTTACAGATCTGAGGAGAGATAAACCTATTTCATGTGTTTTCTTATGAAAAACCTCTGATTATTGAATGATGTTTCATTTTCCTAAAAACTAGGGTTTCGTGAAAACCTTATTCAAAACGTTTTCTGATTTTAAAAAGATGCTTATTCTCTGATTATTATGTGTTTTGATTGATTGTGTTGAGTGTTTACTCAACCCTAACTAGTTTATGTTGAAACCCTAATTTTTGATACTTCGTCTGGATTTCGAAGTTCGTCCATGACTGTTTGCTACATGATTTTGCTGTGTGTTTAATTTTCATGATTATTTCTTCGTTTAATTAGAATATCTTGTGATTTTACCCTAGTATGTCTTTATTAGGGTTTCAGACTCGATTATCTCTGTTTATACTCGGTTCATCTTCTTGTTCATGGAAACTTATGTTATTTTGTCCTTAAAATCAGCATTATGTCAATCCTTTGATTCCCTGGTTCACTATGATGATACCTATGTGCTGATTTTCTCAATTATGTCCATGTTTTACACCCTTTAATTATTTCTTGCCTTATTCTCTGATTTACCGTGTTACATATTGATTCTTTACTAGTTATGTCCTTAATTAAACCCTTTGCGTATTTACCCCTAATTACCTACTCTATACCTCAATTATTTGATTGATTTCCTTAATTAACTACCCTATGCTTACTGAGCCTTGATTCTTTACTCACTAGTCATGTACTGATTTTCTCTTGCCTTATATGATACTGGTTCTTACCGTTTGAATTAAACTCCCTTAACCTAAGGGAGTACTTGCCTTGATAGCTGAATGATTGATTCTGAGTTTCTTAATTACCATGCTACTATGATTCTTACCTTATTTTACTACCTGTTTTCAACTATAAATACTCTAGTCTTTCACTAACACAGAGGAACACACACACTGTTCAATTCTCTCTTACACACACACATACTCTCTACTATTCTTCTCTTGATTACCTGCTATTACTAGTCGGCTGCAAGCCAAGACTGGTTATTCTATTTGCCTATGCTTCATTCTGTACTTGGTATCTTCCAACTGGTATGTCTTCAATTTATGTTTCTTTAGGTATTTCGATTCATCTTATTTCTAATATGTTTTTACATTATGGTTTTATTGTTCTACTTGCAACTAGTTTGTATGCTTTGCTGCTTTAGTTCTTAATACCTTCCCCTTTAGCCTCAACATGTTACTACCCCCTTTGCATGCTTTAACATGATTCTGCTTCACTTCTGTCCTCTTTGATTCCTAGTATACTACAATTTCACTATGTGTTACTTAGTCTCCATGTAATCCGGAACACATGATGTCCCAGAACTTTCTCTGAACATGTATATTACTCTGCTTGTTGTATGCTTTTCCCTATGTGCTTCATGCTTGTCCCCTACCCCCTCAGTATCTGCTTGTGATTGATGAACTTGGTTGGTTCTTGTTTCTTGTTCTATGCATACTGTTCTGATCTAAAGACTCTGACTGTCTTACCCTATCCCTTTTCAAATTGTTTCCACTAAACGAAGTCTGCTATTTTTATACAAAGCTTATTTCAAACAAGTTATTTTCAAAAGTTGTTTTTCCTACTTAACTCTTTTCAAATCACATCCTGCACTTCACTTTATTCTTAGAGCCTTAAGTTCTGCCCCCTTAGTGTGAGCACTGCTTTGGGACCCTTGAGCTCTCTCTGAACTCTGACACACTGAGGCTGGCACTTCCACACTGCACTTATTCTATTATGACTTTGAAATCTGGGTGTGAGCATTGCCCGGGAACCCTTGAGGTTCTTAGGGAACTTTGACACACCTGGATTATGAGAAAGGCTGTGAATTACCATATGGCAACGAGGTTCTGGAGGACTTGGGCCTATCTGCAGGCTCCCTATAGAATAACTTCTTATTTTTCTCTATTTCAATTCATGATCCATGGTCTGTAATAATTTATTGTAAACAACTCTTGGGGGATGGATAGTGAAAAGGGAAAGGGGTAACTATGCATGCTATAGATATAAAAGGGTATAAACCATGCTATTATGTTTACATTCCCTATGTGTGATATAGAAATCATGTCTAGGACTAACACGTGCAAAGCATATCGTGCATTAGAAATCATGCTCTCTAGGATTGCATGACACTGTTCAGCATTTTATTTCAATATTTTTAGATCACTTAGAAATTTTGTTCTTGGGATCAGTAATAACAACGGAAAATGCTGTAATGTGATTGTGTTCATGCATTCTGAAAACATAATCTAAATCCTACCTTAAAACGAGCGTTAAGAAATCCGTAATTATGCTTTACCATGATACGCGTAGAAATCATGTTTTAGGTAAACAACTATTAAAATACATCACCTGTGCTACTCCTGAAGTTATGCATGATAATGTGATCCAGTATTCATTTAGAAATCATGGTTAGGCTATCATGCTGCATTAGATATCATGTAATAGGATCATACTCAGTCTAAGCATATGTCTGAAACAATCCTCTGGCCTAAATAAACTGGTAATCAGCTGTTTGTACACGCTTAGAATAACATAGTATTGACAATCTGGACCCTTAATGAACCTGTACCATTGCTGCATGTTATTTTACACCTAGGCAAGCCTTAGGTAATCAATTACAAGAAATAAAACCAGACCTGTCTTTGTGATCATGATCAATTACCAGCATGCTAAAATCAGTAGGCAAGCCCTGACTAGGACTTCCTTTCTGAGTTATGTGATATAATTGAACTCTGCTGTTGCCACTTAGACATCATGTTTAGGAGTTAAATCTGGACCTAAAAATGTGTATGAGGCATGCTGTATATGTGCAATACTTGTGGAGGTAAACTTGAGCCTTTCACCTGCTTATCTGTGTTCCCATTAATTATAGTCCTACCTGTTTTTTTTATCTGTCGCCCTAGCATTTTACCTTTTAAAACCTGAGGGTCTGCCTAGTACCTCCCTCTTAGGATAGTAGGCCTAACCTCCTCCAGGACTAATAGGAAAGGGGTCGGGTAGCAGCATGCAATAGAGTTCGTGACCAATACGCCCTTTAATTACCTTCACGGGGTGGGAAAGGGTAGAATATGGATATGATGACTGATGCGTTAATACCACATGTAGCCCCTCTTTGAGGAGTGTCATACCGGGTATTGCATTGATGTGATCCATATTATCACAAACCTAGGATATCCTTTACTTTACATGCTTAGATTGTAACTCTTTTTCTCAAAACTTAACTTCTCTCTAATTATTTTCAAACACCTGCATGCCTAAGACTTAAATCCCCTCTTATTTGAGCCTTTATGTGTTTGTTTGCTAAATCGTACAAATTCACAAAAGCTGTTTGGCCGGGAACCACACTAGTGGATCCTGAGGGGTGCCTAACACCTTCCCCTTAGGATAATTTCAAGCCCTTACCCTATCTCTAGTTAACAACATAGTTGTAAATGAACCCCCTAGGTGCCCTAACGCACCTAAAAAAAATGTTAGGTGGCGACTCTTCAAAATGCAAAACCCCTTTCCCAAAAGGACGAGTTGTCTCAACAAAATGTCATAACCCGTTCTCCGCGAGGAAAAAGGGGGCGCGACAATCATGCCTATAGGTTCATTACTTAGCTCAAATGTGTTATTATGCTCAAACATGTTTAACTGTCATGTGTTAGAAATCATGTCTATAGGTATTCTATTTTCGCTCAAAATATGTTACTTTGCTCAAACATGTCCAATCATTATAGAAGTCCTGCCTATAGGGTCATTACTTTGCTCAAATGTGTGTTAGAAATCCTGCCTATAGGTTCTTTATTTGGTTCAAATGTGTTCTCCTTTACCTGTTAGAAATCCTGCCTATAGGAGATTGAATGATTAAATGTGTGCATAGGATTCTGTTCACTTGCGGCTTAATCTACAAATTAGATGCCATGCCTATAGGATCTAAAATTAGTTTTAATTATAGAAATCATGCCTATAGGATCTAAAATTAGTTTTAATTATAGAAATCATGCCTATAGGGTCTGAACCAATTTTAATTATCGTCCTGCTCATTTCTTTAAGAGTTTTCAACACTATGCTAATTGTCATCACTAGAAACCATGCCTATAGGACTTGATTAAATAATTCTGAACGTATTCCCGTGATTACCATTGTTAGTTACTGCGCGAATCACCTAGACATCATGCCTATAAGTTTAATCTCTTATGCCTATAGGTTTCTACAACTATAACTTATTAAAATCTGCAACTGTCACTGTTAATTTGTTTGCGTGCATTCGACTTCCTTTACGAGCATTATGGGCACAACAAGTCCTACCACCTTTATCATGATGAGTTTGCCATCACTTCTCTGGGTTGGACTCATCGTCGGGTTTTTGTGTTCATTGTCTATTTTCTTGAGATGCTGGTATTCCCAATACAAGGAGAAAGGATTCATACTCGCTTAACTATGGTTACTAAGACCTAATGGAAGGAATTGAGCGACAAACTTACACTATTGTCCCAATGATCGTAGCGGAAATATACTAAGCCTTGGATCGTTGCAAGATAGGATATAGGCATTTTGATGGTTGCAATCTATTACTGCAAATATGGATATTAGAACATTTTCAAAGGGGAAAATACCGTCAAGAATTTCCGGAGCGACCATGGAACGACCACATAGCTTTCCACCATCCAAAAAGAATGACTTTTATCCCTGACAGGTTTGCACAACCAGGAAGCGCTGTGGGTTGGGTACACTTCTTTAGCAATTTGACTGACGACAAGGTCCATTGGATGTTCGAGTGGTTTCCTACTAGCGAATTCATCATCAGGTCAAGAGATGTTCCTCACCTAATGCTAATCGGATTAAGGCGTATCTATCCTTATTCTCCTATCAGAGTCATGAGGCAAGCTGGGAGGAAACAAGCCATACCACAAGTCTCCAAGATGGTTCACTACAAAGCAGATTTCCAGAGTGATGCCATTCTATTCAAGTGCAAGGCACAACACATGTGGCATCTAAAAATCATTGTGGAAAAGGATACCATCGAGCCATATCGGTATCATGCCGGCCACATGTATTTCTATGCATCATGGTGAGTCGATGTCATAGCAGGAGAAGTCAAGCCAGGGATTGATTTGGGAAATAGGATCATAGACGACGCTGCCGAGGCGCAAGTCAAATACAAGAGGTTACACAAAGGATTTTTGAATCTGAGGCCAAACACTTGGAACAACATAAAGTGGAATGGAAGTAATCAATGAATGGAGAGGAATCACTACTAAATCGACAAAGAGGTTGGAATATTTAGAGCAGGGTCTGATGGAGCTTGAGGGGAAGATGAGGAAAAGAATCGTGGATTTTCATAATGCATAGGGCAATGGAAGAGGACATATAGCAATGGCGTATCTGCTGTTGGACATGCATAACCTGGGGAATGTGATCGATGGTCTAAGAAGACCAAGCTCGGAGAAGGTCCCTCTGGGACCGAGTAGATTAGAATTGATATTTACTTGTTTTCTAGAGTCGTAATAAGGCAAATGCCACTAGTAACTCTTTATAATTATTGTCGTTTTAATAGAGATTTGGTCTATTTATCATATTAATAAAATGATGCAATTATCAACATTAAGTTTCTCCAAATATATATGTCGCTAGGACTACCTCGGGCACAATGAGGTCCCCCAAATTAGGAAGCGAATTTATATTTCCGCAATATATGTTTAAATACTGCAAGTATCCTTTCAAAACTCTCTACTGACTCATTTACCTTTTTTCTTTTCTTTGTTTTGATTATTCCCATCCCTTAAGGTTAGTTCGTGCATACCGGCATCATCAGCATATCATACCAGATCTAGAGGTCCTCCACCTCCTCCTCTTCCAAGTGATCCTGAAAGCAAGGGAAAATCTAAGATGGATGACATGAGTGGTATCAGGAAAGACAACACTACACATGCAGAGAATGTTGAGACTTCAGATGGTCGGAGTACTCCGGCACAAAATGATTTTGTTCTACGGCTGGAGCAGAAGATACTGGAGTTACAAGGGGAACTTGAGCAAGTCTGCAACTTGGCAAACCTTTCCCTCACCTTGAACGTCCCAGATATCAACCAAGAGAACGCCCAAAACCCAGTGCCTCCTCAAAACACACCAAACCAGCACCCACAGAATCCTCCCGCACCTCATCAATACGCCACGCCTCCCCAAAATCTCATTCCGCCACCGGTACCAACTCCTCCTCAACACCAACATCATCCAACCCAGTACCCACATACTACTACCTACCATACTCCTCAAAACACACCACAGCCTAGCCCTGATCCTCAGAACTCGACCAATGATCACCACTACACCCAAATCACCAGAATCCATCAAAACAACCCCATATACGTAGAAACCTTGCCTCACACTTCACAACAAACCCCATGCACACCAGAATCTGCCGAGAAGGACCTGCTCATCAAGAATATGGCAGAGGAACTTAAGAAGCTCACAAGTCGAGACCAAAGCGCCGAAGGGGGTAAAGGCATTGAGAGTCTAAAGAATGAAGATTTGTGTATTCAGCCGGACGTAGAACTGCCAGAGGGTTACAAACCTCCCAAGTTCGAAATGTTTGATGGAACAAGTGACCCAAATGTGAATTCGAGGACTGCGACAAGCTCGTAGGAGTAGGAAAAGATGAAAGAATTCACATGAAATTATTCATGAGGAGCCTCACCGGAGACGCCCTATCTTGGTATATCAGTCAAAATCCAAAAAAGTACGTTAACTGGGCAAGCATGGTGTCAGATTTCATAGATCGGTTCAGATTCAATACGGAGAATGCACTGTATGTCTTCTATATCCAGAATCTTAAGAAGATGCCGACAGAGACTTTTCGCGAGTATGCTACTCAGTGGAGATCGGAAGCTGCGAAAGTAATTGAAAGAAGAGAAAATGAAAAAATTCTTTGTCCGGGCCTAGGATTCGCAATACTACGAGAGGTTAATGGTTATTGAAAATCATAAATTCTCCGACATCACCAAATTGGGAGAAAGAACAGAAGAAGGAATTAAAAACGGGATGCTAACCAATTTTGAGGCATTAGAAGCTACCAACAAGGCCTTGCAGTCAGGAGGCATATCCAAGAAGAAGGAAGTAGGGGCCGTGATGGTAGCCCAAGGTCCGAAATCTCCTCTCACATACCAAACACTTCCACCCGCATATCAACCTTCACCTCCCATATATCCACAACCTGCCACCACTTACCATACTTACAATACCCAGCCAACATACTACCACTCACCACCAGACCGCCAAAACTATCAGAAACCCAGACCAAATTTCGACCGCAAGCCGCCCAGACAATACACCCCTATTCCCGAACCCATCGATCAATTGTATGAGAGACTGAAAGCTGCTGGTTATGTCACTCTTATTCCCATTTTTTCCATGGAAAACCCCTCCCAACGGGTCAATCCAAATTAGACATGTGCCTACCACTGCGGTATGCAGGGTCATACCATTAACGATTGTCGCACTCTGAAAGACAAGATCCAGACGTTAATTGATACCAAAGTAATACAAGCAAAAGAGGCTGAAACAAATGTCCGCAGCAATCCCCTCCCAGATCAAAAGGGAGAGGGGGTAAATGTGATAGAAACTGATGAAGAATGGCACCCAGAAGGGTCAATTGGGCTCATTCGAGAAGGGGATGATCCTAATAAACCTGCAGTCACTCTCACTCCTATTGTGGTACAGATACAACCACCAATCGAAGTTTAAGTAACCGCACCAGCTCCGCTCGAAGTTAAAGTAACAAAACCCGCAGCTGCCCATGTTCCGTTTGAAGTAGAAGTGACCGCACCATTCACTGTGACGGTATCACGCACACCATTGTTTAATTCCAATGTCGTGCCCTGGGACTATGTTGCGGAAACAGGAAGGAAAGGAAAAGCAAAAATGGAAGAAACTGGTGCAACACAAGGGATGACCAGGACTAGTAGAGTTTACACACATGAGCACCTAAGGGGAACAAGTAAAGAAGCCACTTCCAAACAACCTATCATTGAAACCGTCCCGGATGATCTTTGGAGAAAGGTGCAAGCGAGAGAGTACTCTGTAGTGGACCATCTGAACAAAACCCCTGCTCAGGTATCTATTTTATCATTTTTGCATAATTCTGAAGCACATAGGAATGCATTGATGAAGGTATTGAGCGAGGCTTACGTGCCCAACATCATTACCCGTGGATAATTGGCGAACATGGTAGGACAAGTATTAGAAAACATAAGATCACCTTCCATGAAGATGAACTGCCGCTGGAAGGGTTAAGCCACAACAGAGCACTGCATATCACAGTACAATGTGAAGATAAATTCATTGCCAGGGTTTTGATAGATGGAGGTTCCAGTCTCAACATCTTTCCATTGACGACTTTGAAGAGATCGGGTAAAGGTTTGCATGAGATACGAGAAGGAACCATGAACGTAAAAGTGTTCGATGGATATCTAAAAGCCACGATCGTAGAAACCAACATTTTCTTACAAATGGGCACAACTTGGTTTTATGTCAAATTCCAAGTGCTCGACATATCCGCCTCATACAATTTACTATTAGGACGACCTTGGATACATGCCGTCGGGGCTGTAGCATCCACTCCACCCCAGGCTGTGAAGTTTGAATAGAACCATCAGGACGTGATCATTCATGGGGACGGGAGCAACCCCATTTATCCAATCTGACTGTTCCGGTCGTGGAAAATAGAAGGAAGTTGGGTGGAGAGACTTAGCATCGCCTTGAGTGTGTTAATGCAATTGAGAAGGACAATTGGTGGAGTAGCAAATAGAGAGCATACTTGCATGAGAAGGATATGAACCTGGCATATGGCTCGGAAAGAATCTCCAGGGTATTACCAAACCAATACATTTAAAGCGTCACGGTACAACCTTTGGGCTTGGATATCAGTACACCTGACATGAGTATCAGAATTAGTTGCCACCATGGCGCGGTCCTTACTACCCTCTTGAGCAGCCAATACCACATTTGAGCCAATCTTTTCATCAAGCTGATATGATGTGGGGATCCGAAGAAGATGAAGTGCTAACTGGTTTGAGGAATCTATTCTTAGAAGAGGAAGACATGGATTGCAGTGTAATAGTTGAGGAGGAGGAGGAGGAGGAAGGCCTCGTCATCCAAACAGTGGATAAGGGAGCCGTCCTCAAGAACTGGACATCCATACCATCAAGGTCCCACCGAGTCCCGGGGTAGCCTGGCTACTAGTGTCATTTATTTTTGAAAATAATCCTTTTGAGCATTTTAAAACCTTTTCAGTATTTTGTTTTGGAAACATTGTTTGAATCATTAAAATCGCTTTTGTTTGACATTTTGATACTTATCAAGTATTTTATTATTTATTACTACTCTCTATATCTTTCTCTCTACAGCATTACTATTTCTTATCTTGATGAACCAACGACTGTGACATGTAATGAGACAATGCGACATAAGGACAGTGACTCGGAAGAGATAGAAGAAGAAGATGTAATACCTAAGTCCAAACTGGATGAGACTGAGATAGTCAACTTGGGAGACTCCGAAACAGTCAACGAAACCCGCAAAAGTATTCATTTGTCACCATCAGAAAAAGAAGAGTACACTCATTTACTGAAAGAATATGAAGACATTTTCGCATGGTCGTATGATGATGTGACTGAGTTGAGCACATCAATAGTGGCTCATAAGCTACCCACCAATCCGATGTGTCCGTCGGTAAAGCAGAATCTCAGAAAGTTCAAATCAGATATGAGTCTGAAAATCAAAGAAGAAGTCACCAAGCAGATCAAAGCTAAGGTCCTTAGAGTGGTTGAATATCCGACTTGGTTGGCTAACATTGTGCCGGTTCTGAAGAAGGATGGGAAAGTTAGGGTGTGTGTCGACTATCGGGACCTAAACAGAGTAAGTGCCAAAGATGATTTCCCACTACCAAGCATACACATACTGATCGACAACTGCGCCAAGCATGAACTCCAATCCTCTGTGGATTGCTTCACGGGTTATCATCAGATCTGGATGGATGAAGAAGATACCGAGAAAACATTTTTGTTACACCATGGGGAGTATACTGCTATAAAATGATGTCGTTTGGTCTAAAGAATGCTGGGGCCACTTACAAGAGAGCCATGCCAACTATTTTTCACGACATGATACACAAGGATATAGAAGTATACGTAGATGACTTCATCATCAAATACAAGAAGGGTACAAATCATATAGCAGATTTAAGAAAGTTCTTTGATCGGCTTCGAAGGTATAATCTAAAACTGAATCCCGCAAAATGTGCCTTTGGAGTTCCTGTCGAAAAACTATTAGGATTCATTGTCAGCCGCCGGGGAAATGATCTAGATCCGTCAAAGGTCAAGGCTATCCAAGATCTGCCACCACCAAAGAACAAGAAAGACGTAATGAGTTTCTTGGGGCGTCTCAATTATATCAGCCGCTTCATAGCACAATCAACTATAATATGTGAGCCGATTTTCAAAATGCTGAAGAAGGATTCCGCAACCAGTTGGACTGAAGACTGCCAAAGAGCTTATGACAAAATCAAAGAATAATTGTCTACACCACCAGTCCTAGTCCCGCCAAAGCCTGGTATACCACTGCTACTCTACCTCTCTGTATTAGATGGGGCTTTCGGTTGTGTCTTGGGGAAACATGACGAGACAGGAAGGAAAGAACATGACATATATTATCTAAGTAAGAAGTTCACACCCTACGAAGCAATGTATTCTCTGCTGGAAGGAACTTGCTGTGCTCTGACATGGATAGCCCATAAATTATGGTTGGGCATATATCGGGTATAACCGATAGCCCGAACCAAAAAAAGCTTATTGGGGTATCGATATCGGGTTATTGGGTTAACGGTTCGGTAATGATTTTGTATTTTTTCACTATTGGGTTATCGGTTCCGGGAACGGTTTGCCCAATTTCTTAACGGGCTAACTAATGACCCAATAAGATTTAATAAATTAGGATTTTACCCTTAAGTATATAAATATCTAGGGCTTCATTCTCTCTTTTTCTCCCAATTTTCCTAGCCTCATTCAAGATTGAAGTTTCATAAGTCACTCTTTAGAATCTAATTCAATTCTTGAACAGTTCTTCTTCAAAATTCAAAGTACAACCACATTCATAGAATCTTGGCGTAAGTTTGTATTCCAAAATTACTTCTTTGTTAAGAACAAATTTCGCTCCTTTCTTTTGAGTTTTACAATAGAGTTCGATAATAAACATATATGATTTTTGATTGTTTTTGATTCTTTATTTTGTGCTCATGTTTTAGTACTATGTTTGTACTTGTTAATTTTAAGGTAAAATTTGGACAACTGTTGAATTACTAGTACTCATTTTTCTCTTGCTACAATTGGACTCTGGAAAATGACATTGATCTCTTGATTATGGTTTGGCAGGAAACCAAAAAATTATAATTTATGTTCCTGTTAACTAATATTTCCAGTGATTTGGAGATGGAATGCTTGTGGAGTTATAGTATCAATTTTTGAGATTGCACAGGTCATGAGTTTGTCAAAATGAAATATGCTTCAAATATTAGTTGTTGCTAGAACGCAGAATTGGGTAGTATACTATGTGTGAATTCTTCTCTTTTTGCTTAATTCGGGTGAATTGTCTTCTCTTTTTTGCTTAATTCAGGTGAATTGTCTTCTCTTTTTTGCTTAACTCTAGATTGAGTTATCTTACCGGGTAAACCGATAACCGAACCGATAATGATCGATAAACGATTAACCGATAGCTAATATATTATCGGTTTATCATATTTGTAAACCGATAACCAATATGCTAAACCGATAATATTCATAATCGAACCGAACCGACTGATGCCCACCCCTACCAAAAAATGAGGCACTACTTCTGTGCCTATACCACATATCTCATATCAGGGATGGATCCTTTGAAGTACATCTTCCACAAGCCCATGCCTACAGGGAATCAAGCTAAATGGCAGATACTGTTGAGTGAATTTGACATCGTTTATGTGACTCAGAAGACGGTTAAGGGACATGCGTTAGCGGATTATCTTGCAAAAAATCCTGTAGGAGGAGAATACGAACTACTAAAAACATATTTTCCCGATGAAGAAGTGTCATTCTTAGGAGAAGACATTGCCGAAGCCTACGACGGGTGGAGAATGTTCTTCGATGGATCCGCAAATTTCAAAGGAGTGGGTATTGGAGCCCTTTTGATGTCAGAAACCGGTCAACACTACCTGGTGTCCGCAAAACTCAAATTTCTGTGCACCAATAATATGGAGGAATATAAGGCTTGCATATTGGGGCTCAATTTGGATGTCGACATGAATATCCAGGAATTGCTGGTAAGTGGTGATTCAGACCTTTTGGTACATCAGGTGCAAGGAGAATGTGCTACAAAGAATACCAAGATATTACCATATCTATATCATGTACAAGAGATGATGAAGAGGTTTGCGAAGATAGAGTTCAAACACGTCCCGAGAATCTAGAATGAGTCCGCAGACACACTGGCCATTTTTTCCTCCATGATATAGCATCCGGACAAGAATTTTATCGATCCCATTCCGGTAAGGATCCATAATTATCCAGCTTGTTGTGGTCACGTTGAAGAAGAAACAAATGGAAATCCATGGTTTCACAATATTAAGGAGTACTTGGCAAAAGGAGAGTACCTAGAGCATGCAAATAATACTCAGAAACGCACGCTCCTGAGATTGTCCACCATTTCTTCTAGAGCGGAGGAATTTTGTATAGTAGGACTCCAGACCTAGGGCTATTACGGTGTGTTGACGCCAAGGAAGCTTCCAAACTGCTTGAAGAGATACACACTGGAACCTGCGGACCACATAAGAATAGTTTCGTTTTAGCCAAGAAGATACTTAGAGAAGGATATTTTTGGATGGCTATGGAAACATACTGCATCGGGTATGTCCAAAAATGTCATTAGTTCCAAATACACGCATATATGATACGGTTGCCTCCAAATGAACTCAATGCAACAAGTGCACCTTGTCCTTTTGCCGCCTGGGGAATGGATGCCATTGGACCACTGATGTAGAGTTGGTAAGAGCCGATATGAACAATTATCTCTCATTGATGGGAAAATAATGAATGGAGTGTGTCATGGTCAGCTTTATCATAACAGAATGTCTAGAGCTTTCAACAAAAGTTTCAAACCTAGACAGTTCGCATCGGGGCAGCTGGTGCTGGAACGAATCTTTCCACATCAAGATGAAGCCAAAGGAAAGTTCTCACCCAACTGGCAAGGACCCTACATGGTTCACAGAGTACTAACAGGAGGAGCGCATAAATGGATGGAGAGATTTGGCCAAAGCCTATCAATTCTGACGTAGTCAAAATATATTATGTTTAAGTTGTTTACATTTATGCAATCTGGTGTAACTGAACTGCGCTTGAACTGATTCCCATTTAAGAGGGGATACGTAGGCAGCCCTGTGGGTTCAGTCACAATTCAATAAAATTTTCATTTTCCCCACAATTAGAAACTTGGGCAAATTTTTTTGGAGGACCCTCAAAATTCCGGAGCAAGTCCAGCCGACGTCAACGTATGCAGAACAGTCAGAGAATCGTCTAAATAACTAGGGCAGAATTTTGAGGAAGACCCTCAAATTCTATGGCAAGGAAGTTGCAATGTCTCTAAAAGAGTCGCAGTTATTGGTTCATCTAATTTATTTGATATTACATATTACTGTGTTGAAATAACTATGCACGCATATCTCTAAAAAAACTTTATTTTATGAAATAGCCAGATGCTACCCATGGTAACTCGAGCAGGATTCCAATGCGGAGCAAAGCAAAGCAAGCAGGTGGAGGCACGAATCAACCTCCCTCGTAAAACTTACGATTTTCCTTTGGATGCAGGAACAAGGACTAGCCACAAATACGTCACACCTTAGAATCACCGTCTTCATAACGACAAAGCTGCCAAGCACGAACATATCCCCAGCAAAGAAATACTCTGATCCTACTTATTATCTGTTCATTACATGAGACTAAGCTTTGTCTCCATCTTGCATGAGGCTAAGCCCTGCCTCCCTAATTGCATAAGTCTAAGCACTGCCTTCCCCTGTATGAGACTAAGCATTGTCTCCATCTTTGTATGAGGCTAATCCCTGCCTCCTCAATTGCATGAGGCTAAGCTCTGCCTTCCCCTGCATGAGACTAAGCATTGTCTCCATCTTTGCATGAGGCTAAGCCCTGCCTCCTCAATTGCATAAGGCTAAGCTCTTCATTCCCCTGCTTGAGGCTAAGCATCTCCATCTTTGCATGAGGCTAAGCCCTACCTCCTTAATTGCATAAGGCTAAGCCCTACTGTCACGACCCAAAATCCTAACCAAGATCGTGATGGCGCCCAACAGTGGGGTCAGGCAAGCCAACACTCAATTTACTTAGGGTTCTTTCTTAATAGATTTAAACATCTCAACATATACCAAGTTTTAAAGCTTAAACATTAACCGAAAAGGATAATTAATCAGTTCTAATCAAAAGCGGTCATGAGGAGGCGTGAGCCAAAATATATATAGTCCCGTAATCCACAATAACTATCACGTGTGTGCCAGGAACTAGTGTCATAAGTCCTACGGGCATACTAACAGAATATACAAAGAATATAGTATACAGTCCCACTGTCTGAAAGAAATAGGCGGGAAATAAGCAAAAGAAACTCCATGGTGCTGCCGAGGATCGTCAGGGGAAGCAGCTCACCGTGAAGTCGGGTCCAACTATAATCAGAATCTAGCTCCGGCCTGATAACCAGATGCACCAGCCTCAGAACCTGTACAATGAAGTACAAAAGCGTAGCATGAGTACATAAATAAATATGTACGCAGTGAGTATCCCGTCTAATCTCGAAGAAGTAGTGACGAGAGGTCGACTTGACACTCACTAAGGTCCAAAATTATAATTTGACAGAATATGATGAAAGCGGCAGGCATGTAAAGGTAGTAAAGCAGCAATTATATAAGGCACTGAAATCCAAGTAAAAACTGGAAATAAATAAACAATTACTACTTCATTTACTCCCAAATATCTGTCAAATCAATATCCATGTAATCAGCAACAATTTATCATGCGCATACGGGACAAGGACAACCGGCATGAGCCATAACCATAATCATATATGTGCACTGCCGAGGGTCGAACGGCCCGAACCATAAGTGCATCTTTCAATCCGCCGTGGCGTACGGCCCGCTCCCATGAGAGTGGGGGAAATCACACTCCGCTCGCGGAATATAAATTGCGAAGCGGTCACATGCACACACAATATTCCTTTAATTTACTTTTCATAATCAACTCATTCAAATTATCAAATTCCATAAATCTCAGGGAAACAATACTACATATAACATGAATTCATAACATATAATTCATTACGAGGAAGAACACAAGGCATGATGTGGGCCTAACTACCCGCACATGATAATAATAGCCGCTACGTACGGACTCTCATCACTTTGTACGTACGTAGCCCCCACAAACATTACACATAGCATTTAAATCACCTATGGGGGACAATTCCCTCTTACAAGGTTAGAAAGGAGACTCACCTCGTGTCAAACCTACTCCCCGGGTCAAGAATGCACCCGAAACTCCGAATTCGTCTCCCAAGGACTCGAAACTAATCAAACATTACGTAAATATATCAAATTATACTCAAAGCATGGAATTATCCTACTTATTTAGTCAATTCATCATTCTTGAAGAAATTCCAAAATTCACCCCCGGGACCGCATGCTAGGATTCCGAAAATTCTCGAAGGAAACACTCACCCATAACCTAAGGATCGTTAATATATGATTTTTGTATGATTTCATAGCCAATTCACGGGTAATTCCCTAAATTCTCGAAAGCCCTAGGTTATTACCAAAATTCCCAATTTTACCATGAAAACCCTAGATTCTAGGATGAAATCTTGTAAAAAGAAGTTAAGGAGTGAAGAAAATGAGTTAGAAATCACTTACAAACGTTTTGGAGAAGGAGGAGTGCTTGGAAAAATCGCCTCTTATGTTTGGGGTCTTAAAAAATGAATAAAATACTGAAAATCCCACTTATTTATACCCCTCTCAGGCTCCCCACCGCGGACCGCGCTAAACGACCGCGGACCGCGAAGGCCTCTCCACCGCGGGCCGCGCTAAGGCGACTGCGGACAGCGAAGGCCTTCCACCGCGGATCGTGCTAGGCGACCGCGAGGATTCCCACCGCGGGCCGCGAAAAAGGGACTGCGGACCGCACCGGCAGGTTCAGAGATTTGAAATTCTCTGAACCTACAACAACTGTGATTTTGCCTAACACACCCCGAGACCTACTCGAAACTCACCCGAGCCCTCGAAACTCCAAACCAATAGTGCACACAACCTCGAAAACATCCTACGCACTTATTCGTGTTATCAAATCACTAAAATAACATAGGAAACATTGAATAAAGCCTCAAAATCGATAAAATTTCTCACAACTTTCTTTAAATCTCACTTTTGCATTTTTTGTCTGAATCACGTCAAATGGATTCCGTTCCTTACCAAATTTAACAGACATAGCAAATATAATATACAGTACCTGTACCGGGCTCCGGAACTATAATACGGTCCCGATACCACAGGTTTCACATAGAATTTCATTTTTAAAAACCTTTATATTTTTCAGAAAATAATTTTCTTCAAAAATTTATTTCTAAAACTTGGGACCTCGGAATTAGATTCCAGGCATATGACCAAGTCCCATATTTTCCTACGGACCTTCTGGGACCGTCAAATCATAGGTTCGGGTCCATTTACCAAATATGTTGACCAAAGTCAACTCTACTAGATTTTTAAATACAAAACATCATTTCATTAGTTTTTCTCATAACGGCTTCCCGACTACACGCCCGGGCTGCGCACGCAAATCGAGGTGAGATAGAAGGAGGTTCTCTTGACCTCGGAACACAGGTTTAGCTAGAAATACACGGGATGACCATTTTTGGGTAATTACAACTACCTTCCCCTGTATGAGACTAAGCATTGTCTCCATCTTTGCATGAGGCTAAGCCCTGCCTTCTCAATTGCATAAGGCTAAGCTCTGCCTTCCCCTGCACGAGACTAAGTATTGTCTCCATTCCTTGCATGAGGCTAAGCCCTGCCTCCTCAATTGCATAAGTCTAAGCACCGCCTTCCCCGCACGAGACTAAGCATTATCTCCTTTCCTGCAGGAGACTAAGCATTGTCCCTCCTTGCATAACCACAAATGCTGCGCTATTCAAAAGCATTGCACTATTCTCGTGGCTAAGCTCTGCCCCCATCTTACACATAAGTTCTATTTTGTCTCATTTCAAGCATCATGTCTTTGCATATCATGGGCTGAAATACAACCAATTTTTTCGAAGGCGTCATAGTCCGAAGGCATCATCCTCATAGCTGGAAGACACCATGACATGGCCTGAGGATCTCTCAATATTGCACATCATTATTCGAAGGCTTCATGGTTCATAGGCACCATCCTCATGGCCCGAGAACATCATTTCATGGCCTGCGAATCCTTTACCGCACAATTCATGGCCCATGATATCATAGTCTGAGGACACCATCCTCATCCTTTACCGCACAACATTATTGCATCATGTTCAAATTCGTGCAATAATATATAAATATTTGTATGCATCGGGTTTTGAGTTTGCAGGTGATCCAAGATGTAACCGTTCTCTTAACGGGAGCGATCTTCGCTCCGGTTTCCATTCAAATCCCGCAACAATTTCAAACGTAATCGATCACCGTCCGTTACCCATTCCCATCTGATAACCGTTCAAATATCCATAACCATTCCCAGATACATCCATTTACAATCTCGATATCGTCCTATCCAGAAAAACATGTCCGTTTCTACAAATCCCTATCGATTTATTCCACCGTTGGATCCAGAACTACACATGGCATGATTCCTGTAAAACCAGGGATATGTAGGCAGCTCAGAAATCAGGGTTCGGCCTATATTTCTAAAATCACCCAATTCGGTCAAAATCGGTCATCATTTCTTTACCCGACAACTCTTTCATCATTCCTGGGTAAAAAGGGGCAGTTGTTGATACCCAATTTTCCCCTCATGTATATATATATATATATATATATATATATATATATATATATATATATATATATATATATATATATATCATTCAAAACAGTGCATATACATCATCATTTTGATTTATGAGCACACACAAATATTTTTCATAATTTTTAAAGGCTTTAAATAAATTTATTTCTGTATTTTATTACATAAATATCCAATATTTACCCTCGAAATTATTTTTATGATGATTTAATCATCTAAACTTATTATTTATACCAATATAAGGTTTTAAATATTTTCAATGCATTTCTTATACATTTGCATAGCTCATATGCATGTATAATTACATTATTTATGCAAAAAATAACTTTTTATATTTTTATAATGTAAATAATTTTTTTTATCATTTTCATGCACAAATAATATTTTTTGTTATTTATTTATTATTTTTATAAGTTATTTATTTGTTAAAATTAGGTATTTAGAATATGGCCCTAATTTCATAACTAATTTCGGACCTAACTACCCAAACATAGCCCAATTACCCCAAGCCCAACAGCAGCAACACACTACCCATTCCCATTTAATTAACCCGGCCCAACCCCTACTCAAATCCCAGTTGTTGATCAAAAATGATCAACGACTCACAAATGACTCCCCTTTTCCTTATATCACTCAACCAAAAACCCTAACCCCATTCTCTCCAAACCCGCCGCCTCTCTATTCTCTCCCCTATGAAGAACCCTAACCCACCGCCTCACAAGAACTCCTCTCTTAATCCTGCTTCTAATAGGATTTTCTTCCCAATCACTTACCAGTGCAGTATGTTTCCATTATTGAGTGATTCTTTACAGTATTACCTAGTACTTGCCTAAAAATGGCAAGCACTCTTATTTTGATTCTATCCGATTGACTTTCGTCTCTTGAAACTGGACGATATTGAGTCCACACACGTTATTCTACACTGTGTGAGTCCAATTTGTTCATATTTTGCTGAGTCATATTTAACCCTAAATCTAGGGTTTACAGATCTTCTTTTATTCGAACCAAAATTGGTTCAAGCCTTAGATTTTAAGTATTATCTCGCCTATATTCGCCTTATTATGTGTTTATTTCTGCCGATTTTTACTTACCTTAAATTAGGGTTTCAGATTCTTTTAAATCGAACCAAATCTGGTTCGATTCTTTGATTTTGAATAGTATTCCTTCCTATGTTCATCTTATTCTATGCGGCATGTGACTCTTTGCCTTTTATTTTCGCCGATTTGTGTATTTTACCTAAAAATTTGGGTTCTAAACTTTTCCTTCCTTACTGATTTTAAATGCTTTCCCTTCTAGTGTTTGACTAATTATTTCCATGTTTATTTGTTCAGTTCCTACATTATATAAACCCCTCCCCATTCCCCTTTGAAACAGTTCGAAAATCATTCAGAAAACTACAAAACTAAGATGTGCTCTTTGCTCTTGAATAATCTTGTTATGTGCTTTAGTTCCTGGCCGGATGAAAGCTACAAAACTAAGTTGTGGGATTCCTTTATTTCTTGTTTCATTTTAACTGGTGAGTTACCAAGCCTTTGCCGTTTCATTCTGATTTATCTGCCATTTTGTTCAATATGTTACTTCAATTTAGACTCTGCTAACCTAAATGCCATTATGTTTGAGACATGTTTAGACCTGAGTTGATTTTCTCTTAATTATGCTTAGTCGATATGTTATTGATAGCCACCCCTCTCCTGTTTATAACTACTATCTGAACATGTACTCAGACCCCCTTGTTATGGATTAGTCGACTAAGTATGAATGTATTCATTATTAGGGCAACAAGTCTGTTTCTAAAATTGTTGCAACGTAGCCTGTTTGATCCTGTTTCATCATATCTTGATTTCACCAGTAATTGCCCTAATTAGATTTCAACATGTTATGGTCTATTGCCAATTGATATGATTTATTCATGTGATACTACTTTCTGCACTTAGCCTAATATGAATTCTCTTTTATCACAGTAAATCTGTTGTGTTACTTGCCTTGTTAACATGTGATTGAATTCATTTCCTGCAACTTGATTAAGTCTGCCTTAAGTTTAAGCATGTCTGTTATTTGTTTTTATATGCTCAATTTGATTCTGTCCTTCAACCTCATTCTATTCCTATACTGCCTGGTCCCTTTGAACTCTTATTCTTAGCCAGCTGAAAGCCAAGGCTACTTAGGTTCTGTTCTTTGACCCCCCTAGTGTGAGCACTGCTCAGGGTTCATTTGAGACCCTTGTGAACTTTAACACACTAGGACTTGGTCCCTAGTCTCTCCTCTGAATTGTCTCTTTAACCTCCCTAGTGTGAGCACTGCCATGGGTTCTTGAATCCCGTGGGAGCTATGACACACTAGGGTCTTGGTTCTATATGTTCATCTCTAGTTTATGCCCACTAAGTGAATCACTCAATTCCTGGTTGCCTTATGTTAATGAAGATGTAATTTTGAGTTGTTACCAACCATGGCAATGAAGGCTTGGCTTGGCTAGGTGTACCTTTGGGCCTGCTGTAGGCTCCCTATAGTTGTTCAACTTTGTAATTTATTCCATTCATTCTGGGTCTGTAATAATTCTTATAATAACACTTTGGGTTATTAGTAAAATTGGGAAAGGGGCTTTTATCTTATACTTGCATTGAAATGGGTAGAAATCCTGCCTATAGGTTCATTACTTAGCTCAATTGTGTTATTATGCTCAAACATGTTTAACTGTCATGTGTTAGAAATCCTGCCTATAGGTATTCTATTTTTGCTCAAAATATGTTATGTTTCTCAAACATGTCCAGTCATTATAGAAGTCCTGCCTATAGGGTCATTACTTTGCTCAAATGTGTGTTAGAAATCCTGCCTATAGGTTCTTTATTTGGTTCAAATGTGTTCTGCTTTACCGGTTAGAAATCCTGCCTATAGGACATTGAATGATTAAATGTGTGCATAGGGCTGTTCACCTGTGGCTTAATCTACAAATTAGATGTCATGCCTATAGGATCTAAAATTAGTTTTAATTATAGAAATCATGTCTATAGGATCTAAAATCAGTTATAATTATAGAAATCATGCCTATAGGGTCTGAACCAGTTTTAATTATCGTCCTACTCGTTTCTTTAAGAGTTTTCAACACTGTGTTAATTATCATCACTAGAAACCATGCCTATAGTACTTGATTAATTAATTCTGAACATATTCCTGTGATTACCATTATTAGTTACTGCACGAATAACCTAGGCATCATGCCTATAAGTTTAATCTCTTATGCTTATAATCAGTAGGAAACTATGTAGGCTTTAGAAACTGTATTAAGAAATGGCTTTTACGTATAAAATGCCTGCTCATTAAATTCAGTATCACATAGAGATCCTGCCTATAGGTTTCTGCAACCTTAACTTATTAAAATCTGCAACATTCACTGTTAATTTGTTTGCGTGCATTTTTTGTCTAAGTGCGGAGTCTAACTTGAGCGCTTATTTGTCTATACATGAAAGTCCAACTTGTTTTGTATGTCGCCTAGTTTTATCATTTTTGAGCAACCTAAGTTAAAGTCTAGACTCACCCCGAGATAGAGGTCCAAATGCCTCTTAGACCATAGGTACACGCATAAGGTACGATTTAGAATCAATTAGTGCGCTTTAGGTAAACAACTTAAAGATAGCAATCGGGTAGCAGGAGATGATAGTCTATGCCCGCTGAATAATACGAGTAACACCCCACCTAGAGGGAGTCACGAAGTATTATTTATGTTGCACGGGGTGATCCTTTAGGCTAAAAAACTTAGGACTCCTCACCTTTGTTTTAAAATCAATCATTTTATTTATTTGCCCAATTTTGTCTTTTTTTCTCTTTCCTTAGACAAATTCATATAATTTGAGCTCGGAAGAGACCCACAGTTGTGGACCTCGAGGAGTGCCTAACACCTTCTTCTCGAGGTAATTTGAGCCCTTACCCGATCTTTGGTGACGCAAGCTGGTTGAACCAGAGTTATTTGCAAATAGGTGCCCTAACGCACCTTAAACCTGTTAGGTGGCGATTCTCTCTTTTAACACTCTTCTTTAAAGGAGTTGTCATGTATCGAAACCCGATTTCGCGAGAAAAAGGAGCGCGACATCAATAATGTGATCCTTATACGGGTTCACATCCTCTTGAGTCTCTTCCATATTATCATCAATATCAATCTGAACTTCATCATTTGACTGCACCACATTGCTCGAGACCTCTTCTTCTTGTACCACTTGCTCATCATCACAAGTTGCTTTTGACTTGAGGTGGGTGCATTCCCACCTCTTCCACTTCTTGTAGTAATGGCCATGGCATGCCCCGTTTTGTTTCCACCCTTTGGGCTTACCACCGAGTCACTTGGTAGTGCCCCATTAGGATGAGAGTTTAGAGCTTGAGAGATTTGACCCATTTGAACTTCTAAGTTGCGGATCGATGTGTTGTGTGAGGCAAGATGAGCGTCCGAATCGGCATTCATTTCCATCATTTGCTTGAATATGTTCTCAATATCCCCCATCTCATTATTTGAAGAACTAGGATCATGGGAAGGATAAGGAGGTGGGTTGTTTGGTTGTTGATACTTGGGGCCTTTGAAAACCCGACCCTCGATTTCCTTGATTATGGTTCCATCCACCTTGATTGTTACCCCCCCCCCCCCCCCCCCCTCAATTTCCTTGATTATTTCCACTCTAATCTCCTTGATTGTTGTTGTTATGCCAATTCCCTTGATTGTTTCCACCACTCCAATTTCCTTGGTTGTTAGAATTCGAATTGCCTTGATTGTTTTGAGGTCGCCATTGTTGTTGGTTTGGGACTTGGAAGTTGTTTCGATGACCTTGAAAGTTGTTCACATATTGCACCTCCTCTTCTTGATCATTGTAAGAATCATCTTGATCAAAACTACTATCCTCTTGCACATAGTTTTCCACTTGATGTTGCACTTATGGACCCTTGGTCCTCCTTTTGTTCACCATTATGTCCACTCCAGCCATGGCATTGACTTGCTAGGATATTGCACTTGTTGAAGTTGAGCCTTTGCTAATTGATTCATGGTGGTAGTAAATTCGGCAATGGCTTGACCATGGTCATGCAACTCTTTGTGAAGGTGGATCACATTGGGATCACCTTGTGGAACATTAGCCTGGGATTGACATGTCGATGATGTTTCCACTATTTCATCTAAAATCTCACACGCCTCCGCATAAGGCGTAGTCATGAAGTTCCCACCGACAAGTTGATTCACTACACATTGGTTGGTTGTTTTGATCCCACGAAATAAAGTTTGTTGAATCATATTCTCCATCATATCGTTGTAGGGACATTCCTTAACCATTGTTCTATAGCATTCCCATATCTCGTGTAATGGTTCATTTGGCTCTTAATTGAATGCCAAAATCTCATCTCGGATTGTAGCCATGTGCCCCGGAGAGAAGAACTTAGAAATAATCTTTTTCGCCAACTCATCCCAAGTGTGAATGGAATGGTTAGGCAAACGTTCCAAACAATCTAAAGCTTTCCCCCGTAGAAAGAAGGGAAAAAGCCTTAACCTCAATGCATCCTTAGAGACATATTTGTTTGTTTTCTCACCCAACAAGTGTCCACAAACCCCTTCAAATGTTTGTATGCATTTTGACTTGGAGCACCTGTGAAGAAACCCCGTTGCTCTAGTAAAGTGAGCGTCACATTGGTGATTTTAAAGTTGTCATCCCTAATACGGGGAGGGACTATTGCACTCGAATATTCGTCATTGGGTAACATCCAGTGTGGAGCCGCTGGTGGTAGAGGTAGGGGTGGAGCGGGGACATTGTCATGAGGCACTGATAACTAGTGATTTGTACTACTATTCACTCCCATTGTCTTTTGAGGCAACAATTGGCTTAATTTACCCCACATTTTGATGCAAGTGATTTGAATTGCAGGAACTGAGTTGATTTGTAAATATTGATCCAAAAGGCCTCAAAAAGAAGCAGAACTTGCAAAATTCCAGAACCCAGCTAAATCGCTGAAGCGCCTATTTTTCCGCTGCAGCGTTTGTCCCATCGCTGCAGCGGATTTCTCTTCGCTGCCACGCTGCAAAATTCAGAGAGCTGTTTTCCTAGTCTAAGCACAATGCTGTCCGCACCACTTTTCCGCTGCAGCGGTCCATCTACCGCTGCAACACTCAATTATCCGCTGGACGCGGTTGACTAACTTCAGAGAGTTGGCAAAGAGGGGATTTCATGATTCCACGGTCAACAGTATTATTTCGCTACCGCGCTCCAGCCACCGTTGCAGCGTTTCAGTAATCCGTTGGGCGTGAAGTTGAAGAATCAGAGAACTGCAAAGTGCAAAACCGCTGTAGCGGCCATTAATCCGCTGCAACGGAAAGCTCTTCGCCCCAGCGCTCAAAAATACGCTGGGAGCGGATTCTCCGTAGGGGCATTTTTCTCCAGTATTTTCAGCCATGTATAAATAGATCTTTTCTTCATTTTTAGGGTATCAGCCGTTTGGAGAACACGTGAATAGTGCATTTTGACTATTTTTAGTAATTTTCGTTTAGCTTTAGCCATAGTTCTTCAATTATTATCTTGTAATTTACAATTATGAGCTTTAATTCATCTTCTACTTGCGTTTCTTCTTCAAATATGAGTAGCTAGACCCTTAAGATAGGGTTGTGACCCAACCCTAGTATGGATAGTTAATGGGTTTTCAATTTTAGAGTGATTATGAGTATGGGTGTTTGGTATTTAGCTTAATTTGTGCGTAAATCTCATATTTAGTGGTTGCAAACACTATTTCAAGCCTTAATGACTAGGTTAACTCTTGAGAAAGATGACCCAAGTCTAGGTAATTAAGCTAAAAAAATATTGGGGTGAGCTCAAGAGGTTGATATCCCCAATAAAAGGGTGGATTCTAGAGATAGCTACACCCGATTTGAGCCAATTCGTGTGATTCAATGAAAACACCCAATTGTGCTTGAGAAGGCTAAATTGGACAAAGTCACCCATATTACCGAGAGGTAGTGGGTGAGAAAATTTACATGAGGTTATGCTTTTCACCCACAGTTCACATTGTCACTCTCGATTGTACACCCGTTAGTCACTTACCTAGGAGGAAGTCACAACCCTAGTCACTTTATCAACTAAGAAAACCTACAAAAAGATATTAGTTAGCTAGTTCATAGTTCTATTAGATTAAATTATACTATAATTTCAACAACCTTATTATGAGAAGTGTAATTAAGAGCATGACACGCCACTAGATCACTTAGACACTCAACTCCCACATTCTTAGCTCCATGTGGAAATCGATCCCGACCCTTCGGGTAAAAGCTACATTGAGCCCCGTACTTGCTACCTTTTAGTGGTATAGGCGAGAGCCGATCAATCGTTGCCGGGGAGCTTTTACGGTGTTGATTATCTACGTGAATAGTGGTGTCAATTGTTCTTCTTTCCTTTTGTTGCTAACGTGTGTGTTTAAATTCAATTCAGGTACAGATGGCAGATCCTTTGGGAAATATCATTCCGGAGGAAGAGGTATATGACAATGGAGAGGAAGAATTAAATCAAGTACCTCCACATCCCAGACGAGGCCGACAGGCCAATCTTAATGATGATAGTCCAGACCCTCCCCCTCCTCCACCTCCCAGAGCTTCCCCTCGGGTGCTACCAAACGAATCCGGGCAGGGAACTTCCAAATCACAAATGTGATGCTGACACTCTTGGGGAAGCGTGGGTACTTCACAGAAGCTCCACACCAGAATGCTTACAAGAATTTAAAGGGGTTCGTTGATACCTGCTGGGGGAGCAAGCAAACAAATGTCTCAGAGGATGCATTAAGGCTTAGGATATTCCCTTCTCTCTCCGAGGGAAAGCCCTAGATTGGCTTGAGCGACTCCCCAACCATTCCATATCCACATGGGATGAGTTAGCGGACAAGTTTATCGCTAAATTCTTCTCTCCTGGGCACATGGCTGCATTACGGGATGAAATATTGTCTTTCAAGCAAGCACCAAATGAGCCTCTTCATGAGATATGGGAGCGGCAAACAATGACATGACCGAGGCCATGATACAACAGACCTTCAACCGAGGCATAAATACCACTAATCAGTGTGTGGTCAACCAACTCGCCGGAGGCAACTTTATGAAGCTAACTTACACTGAGGCATGTGACATCTTAGATGAAATGGCTGACACATCGTCGGCATGGAAAAGTAGAGAAAATGTGCCTCAGGGTGATCCTAGTGTTATTAACCTCCACAAAGAGATCCAAGATCATGGGCAAACAATTGCCGAGCTTACCACCACCATGAATCAACTTGTTAAGGCCCAGCTTCAACAAATACATAGCCCAAAGCAAGTGCATGCTATGGAGGGGGTAAATCTTTTGGTGAACAAGCAAAGGCCTCGTGGGAATCAAATGCAAAACAACAATGACCAATGCGACCAAGGAGTGAGCGGGTATAATCAAGAAGAATCTTATGGTGATAAAGATGAAGATGTGATGTATGCCAACAATTTTCAAGGGCAAAGGAACAACCAAGGAAGCAATCAAAATTGGAATAATCAAGGGAAAAACCAAAGTTGGAACAATCAAAGTCAAAGCAATTGGAACAACAATAACAACTCAAGAAATTGGGGGAACAACAACCAACAATGGGGAGGCAACCATGGCAATTGGGGTGGTAATGGTAATAGGGGGTCAGGCTTTCAAAGGCCCCCGATGTACCAACAACAAAGCAATCCACCCCCGTATCAATCACAAGTCCAAGATTCCTCAAGTAATGACATGGGTAGAATTGAGCAAATATTCAAACAAATGATGGAACGCAATGCGGATTCGGATGCTCAACTTGCTTCCCATAACACCTCCATTCGAAATCTTGAAGTTCAAATGGGACAAATCTCACAAGACTTAAACACACGCCCGAAGGGAGCACTACCTAGGGATACGGTGGTGAACCCCAAAGGTGGGAACAACAACAACAATACCAGTCATGCCATGGCGGTGACCACAAGAAGTGGACGAGGTGGTGAGGCTAGTTCTTCGAAGCAAAAGAGAGTTGTTGCTAATGATGATGACTTGCAAAATGATGAGGTTCTGATTGAGGTTGAACATGTGGTGGAAGAGCCAACAACTAGTGAAGTGAGAATTGATATTCATGATCATGAATAGGAATTGCAAAGTGACGTGAACCCGTCTAGGGAACACGTAATTGATATGACCGAACCGGTTGTGTTGAAAGAAAAGTCACCATTTCCTAGGCCTCCTCCTCCCTATCCTCAAAGGTTGGCAAAGCAAAATAATGAGAACCAATTCAAGAAATTCATCGACATGATGAAGAGTTTATCCATCAATGTTCCTTTGGTTGAAGCACTTGAACAAATGCCCGGGTGTGCCAAGTTCATGAAGGACTTGGTCATAAAGAAAAGGTCAATGGAGTGCGAAACTATAAAAATGACTCATCAAGTGAGTGCAATAGTTCACTCAATGGTACCCAAGCTTAAAGACCCCGAGGCATTCACCATTCCTTGTACAATTGGTAGTGCGGATTTTGCCAAGGCATTGTGCGACTTGGGAGCTAGCATCAATTTGATGCCATACTCGGTCTTCAAAATCTTGGGAATTGGTCAACCTAGGGCTACTTCTATGAGACTTCAAATGGCGGATCGATCTATGAAGCGGCCTCTAGGGATCATTGATGATGTGTTAGTGCGGGTTGACAAGTTCATCTTGCTCGCGGATTTTGTTATCTTAGATTGCGAGGTGGATTATGAAGTCCCTATCATCTTGGGAAGGTCCTTCCTTGAAACGGGGAAGGCCTTAGTTGATGTGGAGGCCGGTGAGCTCACCTTCTGGGTGGGTGATGAAAAGGTCGTGTTCCACGTTTGCAAGTCAATGAAGCAACCAAATGGCATGGAGGTGTGTTCTTTCATGGACCTTGTCACCGAGGTCATTATTGATGAAACAAGCTCAATGATAAATGCTGAAGATCCCGTGGAAACAACTTTATTGAACCATGATGATATTGTGGTGGATGGCTTGATCGAGTGTACCAATGCTTTACAAGGCATGGGTTCTTATTCATATGGTCCTCGAAAGTTATCCTTGGATTTGGAGAATCGGAAAACTCCTCCGACAAAGCCTTCAATTAAAGAGCCACCTACCTTGGAGTTGAAGCCACTTCCACCACACCTCAGGTATGTATTTTTGGGTCTTTCTCGTACTTTACCTGTTATACTTTCATCTTGCCTAACCAAATTGCAGGTAGACTCTACTCTCAAAGTGATAAAGAAGAGGAAGAAGGCCATAGGTTGGACACTTGCTGATATTCGGGGTATAAGCCCCGCTTTTTGTATGCACAAGATCATTCTTGAGGATAGAGCAACGCAACGGAGGCTAAATGAGGCAATGCAAGAGGTTGTGAAGAAAGAAATAATCAAGTAGCTCGATGATGGGGTCGTCTACCCAATCTATGATAGTGCTTGGACTTCTCCGGTCCAATATGTTCCAAAAAAGGATGGCATGACCGTGGTACAAAATGACAAGAATGAACTTATTCCAACAAGGACAGTCACTAGTTGGCGGGTATGCATGGATTACCGCAAGTTGAACAAAGTGACCCACAAGGATTATTCCCCTTTGCCTTTCTTGGACCAAATGCTTGACAGACTTGCGGGGAGAGCTTTCTATTGTTTCTTGAATGGGTATTCAGGTTATAATCAAATCTTGATAGCTCCGGAAGACTAAGAAAAGACAACCTTCACTTGTCCTTATGGGAAATTTGCTTTCTCCAGGATGCCTTTTGGATTGTGCAATGCACCCGCTACATTTCAGCGGTGCATGATGGCAATTTTCACTGATATGGTTGAAGACTTTCTAGAGATATTCATGGATGAAATCAGCATGGTTGGGGACTCCTTTGATGAGTGCTTGAATAATCTTGACAAAGTCCTCGCCCGTTGTGAAGAAACCAACCTAGTGCTCAACTGGGAAAAATGTCACTTTATGGTTGAAGAAGGGATAGTTCTGGGCCACAAAATCTCAAAGCATGGAATTGAAGTAGACAAGGCCAAGATCGAGGTCATTTCCAAATTACCTCCTCCGACCTCGGTGAAGGGAGTCCGTAGGTTTCTTGGGCATGCAGGGTTCTACCGGCACTTCATTAAAGACTTTTCGAAGGTAGTGAATCCTCTTTGCAAGTTGTTTGAAAAATATGCCAAGTTTCACTTTGATGAAAATTGTATGAGAGCATTTGAGTTGTTTAAGAAAAAGCTTACTACCACGCCAATTATCACCATGACAAATTGGAGCTCTCCTTTTGAGCTAATGTGTGATTCTAGTGATGTGGCAGTGGGGGAGGTGTTAGGACAAAGGTGAACAAAATCTTTCACCCCATTTATTATGAAAGCAATACCATGAACTCCGCCTAAATGAACTACACCGTCACCAAAAAAGAATTGTTGGCTATAGTCTTTGCAATGGAAAAATTTCGTCCTTACCTTATGGGCGCCAAGGTGATCGTGCACACCGACCATGCGGCGCTTCGGTACTTAATGATGAAAAAGGATTCCAAGGCTAGGCTCATGCGGTGGGTGTTATTGCTTCAAGAGTTTGATGTGGCTGCAGCCTCTTGTTGTGCCCAGTTGCTTTGGATCAAGCACATAGATGTTAGACACCATTTTCTGAGGGACAACTATGAAAAGGGAATGATCTCAATCGAATTATGTGCTACTGATCGTCAAATTGCTGATATATTTATCAAAGCACTGAGTAGGGAGCATTATGAGAGAAACATGCTTGAATTAGGGATGATTAAGACCACCTAATTGAAAAACAAAAACTGAAAAAATTTGAAAAAAAAAATTAAAATTTTTCTTGGCTAGAAAATGCAAATAGGTACTTAATAAAATTAATCATTGCTCAGTATTATGTCTTTATTGTCATACTCTTTTGCCATGTATTAAGATGACTCCCTAGTCGCTAATGATGTTTCTCTATTTTTGTAAGTTGAGGCAAATAAAGGATTTTACCTGGATGAACCTGGTTCATCCATGATGGTTCGCATAACTGACAAGGTACGTTCTCATCTCCATACATGTATTAATTCAAGTACAGTCATACATGAGTAGGACTCTATCTATTTATGGTTCAAATTCAATTCTAGTACTTACCCAAATATTGAACCAGTTTCAAGAAGTCCCATCTCACTTGATTAGCCTAGTTTTAGGGGGAAAGTAACTGTCCAATCAATGTCTAATCAATGACAATTCTGTAGCGATTAGAATTACACTTGAGTTAATACTCTTCCATTGTAATATCCCCAACCATAAGTTATAAAAAAGCCATCATTACCCATTGTGCATAAAGCAACAGTCGAACCTTGTTCAACTCACAATCTCTACTACCTTTTGTCTTTCTTCTCTCTAAAACCAATTCAAAATCATGTCGTCACCCCCACCAGCTTCTTCTGATTCATCTCCAAACAGAGATTATGATGGAGGCAACTATGAATCAGACTCAAATTCACCCTCAGTGTATAGTTCCGAGTCTCTAAAAAAATCAACAACCCCTGAACACCCTACAATCCCAGAACCCACACCAAACCCTACCCCAGCCCCCAAGCCTCGCCGTGTCAAAGTTCTTGCACGCAAATCTGTGACTTCTGGTTCAAGAGCCAAATTCTTGGAAGAATTATTGCATGCTGAAGAAGGCTCCACACCAGAATCGTCCAATGAATCATTCAAATCAGCCAATGAAGATGAAGCACCTGGTTCAACCAGTGGTGAGAAAGATAATTCTGATGCTATCTCTGAAATAAACAATGTTGATCAACAATTTGTGTTGGTGGGGTCTGTAGTGGATATTGAAGTACCCAAAAGGTAAATAAAATCTGGGAAAGAGAAACCTCTTGAGATCGAGGGAGATGTTAATGTGAGGGGATCGGGAGAGGATGGTACCACACTGGCTATATGTGGTCCCGTTCTTGAAAATCTTGAAAAAGATGTCACAATCTTAGGGGGAAATAGTGGAGTTGAGGAAGCTGATGCTGGGTTGGAGAACTTGATGAAAGCAATTGATGAACACGTTTCTTCTGGGGAAGAAACTTTGGCTGAAAGACGAAGGAAGTTGGGGGACTCATATAACCCCAAGAAAAGAGGGACTTCAAAGTCCGAGAAGTCTACAGCCTCAGTTCCTTCGAAGAAAAGGAAAGTTTTTGGTTCTGTTGAGGTACCTGTTCCTAAGGTACGTGCTACGCGAAATTCTATAAGAGAGGAGGAAGAGAAGTTAGAAAAGGCTCTGCTAGAGAGCAAGAGGAAGAAGGCAGCAAAGGGAAAAACAAAAGTAAGAGAGCCTGTTGAGGCTGTTGTTGTTGAAGAAGAGTCGTTGGACCTGGTCCAACAAGAGGAGCATCTGGCTCCAGCTGTGGTTAGGACACCAATACCCAAACAGGCTAAGGCTTCTTCAAAGAAGTCAGCTGTTGTGTCCGCTGCAACTCCAAGCACAGTTAAAAGGACCAGGTCCAAGCCAAAGAAAGTAAAAATTGTTGCTAAGGAGGATGATGATGCAGACTGGAGTGGAGAGGAGGAGAAGGTAATAGAAGAGGTGACTGACAGAGTTACCATGTTTGGAAAAATAATAATTCTGAAGGGTAAGCTGATGAAGGATCTAGATGAGCCTGGAATGCAGTATTTGCTGGGAACTCTAGAGGTACAGGGTTGGAAGGACATGGTCCTTCGTATGGAAGGCAGGCTGGCAAGAGCTGAGTTGGTAGAATTCATGGGGAATGTGATTGTAAAAAACGGCAGGGTCACATCAATGGTCAAAGGAATTGAAGTTTCTTTTGATACTAAGGAACTGGGTGTTATTCTAGACATACTAGCTGAGGGATATGAGGACTACACGAGGCAAAGATGGCCTTGTCAAGATGGGATGGCCTCAGCAATTAACATCACCAGGTTTTTCAGTGATAATGAGAAAGCGATTGACCCCAGGCCTGTCTACAAGAGTGAAATGAAGCCAGAACACAGGCTATTCTTCGAGTTCGTCATCAAGTTTCTACTGACCAGAAAAGAAAGAAGGCACATTTCCAACTATATGGATCTGACCTTGATGGAATGCTTGTACAGGGGAAGGCAAATAATTGGCCAGCTTTCATCATCCAACTCTTGGATAGAGTTGTGAATGGAACAAAAGCTCATGCAACCATATGGATTTATTCTGACAGTTGTGCTTGCTCATTTTGGGGTTCCAGTGAAAAAGGCTGAAATGGCGACTGCCAAGGATTACTTTGGGAAGGAAACTTTGCTATCATGTGATTATATTGTCAATGTTCCTATGGATGAACCTGGTTCATCTAGGAAGCATCCAGTCAACAGAAAAGTAAGAACTCTGGTGCAGGAAAGCGAGATTAAGGATATGGAGATCCTTCGTTTGAAGTCTTGTGTGATTGAGGTTGAAGCTGAGCGGGATGCTCTCAGGGCTGAATTAGCAAATGAGAAAGAAAAGAACGAGGTTGTTCTTAAGCAGATGTTTTCTCTCCTACAATCCAAGACCACAACCTCTTCTGCACCTTCCCAGCCTTAGGTTTATCCAGTGCTTCCCAGTTATCTTTCAAGTGCCCAGTTTGGGACAGTGTCTACCGTTTGTGGTTTCAGCTTTTTTGCTCATGTTTTGATTGTTTTTGTGTTAATCTGTTGGTGTGTGATGTGCAGTATTATATAAATGAAGTTTGCTGATTTTAAAAATTGTCTCAGTTTCTAATTTAACTTACATTATTAGTTTCTTGTGTTGATTAATCATGCTTGCACCTCGGTTGCCTAAATTTGGCCATGAGTAAGAAATTTAAATTTGGTAAGTATCATTTTGCAACTTTTCGATGATGCCAAAAGGGGAAAGATGTGTTGTGCTGGGTGTGTGTGTGTTTTTAAAAAAAATGATATTTATAACCTATTGTACCTGATGCTCAATGATTAATGCTTAAAACTATACAAAGTGTTTAAAGTGTATACAGGATAAAAGCACAGAGTTTGTCATCATCAAAAAGGGGGAATTTGTTGGCCCATGTCATTGAATGGGTTTTGAAGATTGACAAGTTGAACCAGGTCCATCAGTGCACACACATCGGAACGGAACAATTGGCACAAAAATTGTTCATGCATAGGAGACATCAGTGATTGTTGAGTATCAAAGAGCTAAAAGGATGTCTACTAATACGAAAAGGTTGCAAACTGATAAAGAAGATTGAAGTTGATTTCAGCAAGGACATAAATAGAGAAGGAAGTTGAGTCATAGTCGAACTCGTATACCCAGGTAGAGTTGGATCAGAACTGAACCATGTACTCAACAACTGACTCTATAAATACTCAATGTATTACTGATGAAAGAAGTGACGCACAAAGACAAAGTGAATCATGTTCTGAAAAGCAAAAGTTCTCAGGATATTTTGCAAGCAGAAATATTGTGCGAAGGCTACAGTTCAACTAGAAGAACTAGTTTCATTGTTGAAGTATTGAGTCTAGTTGATTGTAGTAGGCAATTTAATATTGTATCTTATCATCTTTCTTGGAAGAAAATTGTAATAGGTACACATTGTTCAAGTTAGAGTTAGCTTGAAATCTGTAGAAATTAGCTAGAGGCTAGTTGATACAAAGAGGATTAGAGTTAGTCCTAGGATTACAAAAGAGTTTATTTTGTAAGTCCGTTTGGCTCAGAGTTTTTAGTGAAGTGTTTGAGCAAATCCTACTGAGGAGTAGGTCGTGGTTTTTTCACCTTTTGAGCCAGGTGTTTTCCACGTAAAAATCTCTGTGTCTTTACTTTACTGCTTTAATTATTCCGCAACAGTAGAAAGTAGTACACAAAGAAGAACCAGGTTCTTCTTATTAGACAGCACTCGAAAATTGGGTACTGCACAATTAACGTATTTTATTGTGTAGTATTGAAGTCTAAAACATCAGTTATACAACCCTAATCTTTTATATTGAAGTGTTAATGAATTTTACAATGTTGGGGTAACACTTTCTGGTTCCTATGTGGGTAAAGGGTGCTTTATATGTACATTTTCATTAAAAAAATTCAAATTTTGATGAACCCTAACCTAAATGCACTGTGTCCTCGACCTCCGCTGTAGCGTTTTAGAATTCCGCTGACAGCAGAGGTCCAAATTATGATGTTTCCAAATTGATGAATCCGCTGCAGCGTTCTGGAAATCCGCTGACAACGGTCCTGTGTAACGTTGCAGCGGTCAAAAAGCGCGAATAGCGGTTTAGAGTTTCAGAGAGTTCCCTCTCAGATCATTTCAAATTCCGCTGCAGCGGCCACATTTTCGCTGTCAGCGGTGGCCAAACGCTGCAGCGGTCCAAAAATCCGCGGTTCGCGTTTCCTATATTCAGAGAGGGGGTAGTCTGAGTCCCCTGATTCTGCTGCATCGGTTCTTTTTCGCTGACAGCGATTTGGTCATGATTACACTGTTTCATTCTTTGCTTCTGCAATTTTAGTTGGTACCTAGGTACACTGTATTGACAATGTGTGTTACATATTTGCAGAGTATGGTGAGATCCAGAGGTGGACCTGAAAATCAACCCGGGAAAGGAGACCCTTCAAGGGGTCGGGGCAAAGGAAAGCAACAAAACCCACCGGGCCCGACACAAGCAGTTGGGAAGTCACAAAAGAGAAAAAGGACAAGCCCCTCAGAGTCGGAGTCCAGTGAATACTTGCCCTCCCGGGAAGCTTCGGAGGGACAGAGTGGGCAGCTCTACCAGTTGCTTTATCAAAGCCAAGGAGACTCATCAACGAGCCTACTAGCTCGGAGTCCTCAGATGATTTCTCTAGCCACTCAGCCACTCCTCCAGAGGGCACATGTGCAGCAGCCCAGTCAGCAGCTCAATCAGCAGCCCCTCCTTCCATCAACCTCGAGAGCTCAGACGAGAGTCCTGATGATGGAAGGGGTGGAGACACTCTGGCACAGTCTGCTGGTATTTAAAGGACCAGAAACACCGCAACATGGGAGGAACGGTTTGTTTCTGAACCGGCCTACCATCAGTTTAGAGAAATGTGACCTCAGAGATCTCTCATCCCGGAAAGGCCCTTCATCATAAAGGACCTCCTACCCCTCAATCCCAATGTGAAAAAGAAGTTCTTAGAAAGGGAGGGGTGGGACTTTTTCAATACCCGAGTGGTTGATGCAAATGAGTATGTGGTGAAGGAGTTCTACACCAATATGGAATTCACCAAAAAGGACACATACCTCACCAAAGTTCGAAACAAGAAAATTATGTACAATGGTAGTGCTTTCAATTACTATGTGGGTTTCAGGAGGGTTGATGAGACTCGGTATTTGGAGAAGGTTAATCAGAAAGATTTGGCTCGCCCGTGGTTGGCTTCCATCATTTCTGCTCCAGGGACTACACCCGACTGGTAGGTTGGAGGTACCCTCATCAAGAGGAATACAATGAGTTTTGAGGCCCGGGGATGGGCCACGTTTGTGTGCAGCAGGATAGACCCCATACTCCATGATAGTGATATGCCCATTTCCAGGGCGGTGATAGTTGGGGCTATTATGGACAGTATCCCAATCAATATCGGGAAGATCATGTGCAGAGTGATAGAGCGGGTCGTGAAGAGGAATAAGGCCTCTTATCCTTTCCCCCATTTCCTGACCATGTATTTCCGAGACAACGAGATCGAGGGGAGGGATTTTGACACCTTTGTGAAGCCCCGGACAGCTTTCTCTTGGTATCATTTGAAGGGGCCAGACAACCCCAAGCAAAGAGGGAAAGCCTTCACCTCTGCAGCCCCTGGTACTTCCACATCCACAAAGCCTTCCACTGCTGCTGAAGGCTCCGTTTCTTCTGAGGGGCCCACCGCTGCTGCTATCCTTGAATCTCCATCAGACCCTGTTGTACCCATACTAGTTTCAGTACCATCATCATCCACCTATCCTCAGACAACCCTGAAGGTGTCCCAGACTCTAGTTGGTATCACCAACTGGCTGCAGGTAGCTTTATCTAGACTTTCTGATCTTTCATCTACAATTGCAGCTCAGCCAGCTCCGGCGACCATTGCATTGCTTCCGACTCTGGAGGACACATTGAGGAGCGTGGTGGACAACCAGAAGAAAATCTTGGAGACAATGGAGAAGCAACAAACGGAAATCAATTATTTGGGGAAGTATGTGAAGAAAATGAAAAAGGCCCAAGATGAGTCAAAGAAGGTGCAGAAGAAGATGCTGGAGACTCAGGAAGCTTTGGTGAAGGAGATGGTCAAGGTTGCTGTTGCGGGGGACATCCCTCTTGATGTGTTTCTAGGAGAGTCTGGACCCACTGACCCGGCTGTAGATGAGGCAGACCTTCCACCGGCTCCAGTTCATAGAGGTTCCATTCCCTAGACGGAGGACATGGAGATTCAGCTAGAGGAGCCCGAGGCCCAGACTTCCATACAGGCACAGGACCCTCCTATCACCACTGGCGTCGCACCTTCTTCATCTGCCCCTATTGAACCTTCTCCTATGTAGCCTGAGGCACCTTAGGGAGTTCCTTCTTACTCTCTCTCTCACCCATATCCCATGTTCTATATTTTGGTTTGATAGCATTGAGGACAATGCTAGTTTTATTGAAGGGGGTGGCCTCTACTTGTTGGTAGTTAAAGACAATTTGATTGATTTTTGGGTTGTAATAACTGTTAATACTCTTTTTCTTTTTCTTATTTACTTTTCCGTACTTTTCATTTTGGTATGTATATATTCAGACCCTCCTCCTTATCATATGTATATATTCAGACCCTATTGTAAATATTCATTTTGTTTTTCGTATTTTCTACTTTATATCTTCTTTAGCTTTTTTCCATTTATAGGCTAACTTCTTATCTTATTTAGTAGATTTTTTTTTATTTGTAAGTTCTTCTTTTTCCTTGTTGCGCTGTCAATAAGCCCTTGGTTTTCTTAAGGCCACAGTTCTTTCCATGGGTGGAAATTGTGCGAATCGGGTGTCTCTTCCCTACGACAGACGGTGTGACAACCTTCTTAAGGGATTGAATCAGTTTTTCACTTTTCTTTTTGTTTTTGTTTTTGTTTTTGTTTTCTTTTATTTCAGTAGTAGTGAATAAATGTGATTCAAATAGAGCTTCACTTGGCACCATCAGATCTACCTTTGACCTTATGGTTAAAGACATATTACAAATGAGGCTAGTTCTAGTTGTGACCTTTAGAGTCTTGAGTTGACTGAAACTGTCGTCAGGTGGTGTTCATGGCCATATTTGAGTTTCAATTTGAACCAAGATTGTTGTGGGCCCTCGACTCGATACTCTTTAGCAATCTTAAGGCTTGTGAGGTGTGGTTTGACGTTACATAACCCGAGTGTCATGCCTAAAAGTCTAGAACTTTCCTCGAGTGTTTGTCTAGGCGAAATCTTGAGTGAGCTAAACTTGTGAGATGATCATAGGCCTTCCTTGATTCCCTATTGAAATTGAAGGACCTCTTTAGACTACCTTGACACGATCCCTAGTCAACCCCTTTGAGCCTGATCCTACTTGTTCAAAAACCATGTTTTTAGCCTTCATCCGTTCTCTAAATACCCTCTCTTGGCACCCATTCTTTCCTTGAGCACTCTTGATGAAGAATAGGCAAAAATCATAAGTTTGGGGGAGAGACGAGGAAATTCATAGTGATGAAAGGTTTGGTTATAAAATAAATGGGCCAAAGAAAAGGTTGAAAAGAATAATGAACCAAAAAAAGGGAAAAGAAAAAGGGTAAAAGAAAAAGCAAAAGTTTGAAAAGAGGTTGGAATGATGAAAAAGAAAGTAAAAGGGAAGAAAATGAGCCCAAAGTAAAAGAAAGAGTGACTACGAGTCTCTCTAAATTCCCCAAGGAAAATTTGTGACTCAAAGAGTCAAGAGTGTCACGTGCAAAAATGTGAACAATTGGAGTGCTTAAGGGAAGATGTTCTACCAAAGTTCATTGTGACCAAAATTCGATCCAAAAGCCTCCATTACAACCCAACAAATCCCTATAGGATCTCAAGTTGAGTGATCTTACATTAGTGGTGGTTTACACGAGGGACAAGCCTATGGTACGAAAGGCCGGACTTGAGGCATTCTTTTTAGAGTGAAGAGAGCACCCCATGATAAACCCAATTTTGAGAGACATTCTTTATGGTGAGGTGAGCCTAAGGAGAGTAGAGGAGGAAGAGTCTGGGATCCACAGTGATTGAGGTAAAGGAGAGAAGCTCTATGAAGACCTTAGTCAACTCTTGAAGCTTTGGTGTCACATTAGATCTAGTGAGCTAGAAAATCATTGCATAAGTTTGTCAATAATTCATTTGTGTTGAGGATAGTCGTTAGTCCCAATTGAAACTTGATGAACCACATCTCAATGGCTGAAATACTTTATCTTTTCTTGTTAAGGAGGTGGGAGTTATTTTTTTTTTCTTGAGGACAAGCAAAGCCTTAAGTTTGGGGGAGTTGATAACTAGTGATTTGTGCTACTATTTACTCCCATTATCTTAGGTTTTTGAGGCAACAATAGGCTTAATTAACCCCACATTTTGATGCAAGTGATTTGAATTGCAGGAACTGAGTTGATTTGTAAATATTGATCCAAAAGACCTCAAAAAGAAGCAGAACTTGCAAAATTCCAGAACCCAGCTAAACCGCTGCAGCGCCCATTTTTCCGTGGCAGCGTTTGTCCCATCACTGCAGCGGATTTCTCTTCGCTGCCACGCTGCAAACTTCAGAGAGCTATTTTCCTGGGCTAAGCACAACGCTGTCCGCGCCACTTTTCCGCTGCAGCGATCCATCTACCGTTGCAACGCTCAATTATCCACTGGACGCGGTTGACTAACTTCAGAGAGTTGGCAAAGAGGGGATTTCATGATTCCGCGGTCAGCGGTATTATTCCGCTGCCGCGCTCCAGCCATCATTGCAGCGTTTCAATAATCAGCTAGGCGCGAAGTTGAAGAATCAGAGAACTGCAAAGTGCAAAACCATTGTAGCAGCCATTAATCTGTTGCAGCGGAAGGCTCTTCGCCCCAGCGCTCAAAAATACGTTGGGAGCGAATTCTCCGTAGGGGCATTTTTGTCCAGTATTTTCAGCCATGTATAAATAGATCTTTTCTTCATTTTTAGGGTATCAGCCGTTTGGAGAACACGTGAATAGTGCATTTTGACTATTTTTAGTAATTTTAGCTTAGCTTTAGCCATAGTTCTTCAATTATTACCTTGTAATTTACAATTATGAGCTTTAATTCATCTTCTACTTGCGTTTCTTCTTCAAATATGAGTAGCTAGACCCTTAAGCTAGGGTTGTGACCCAACCCTAGTATGGGTACTTAATGGGTTTTCAATTTTCGAGTGATTATGAGTATGGGTGTTTGGTATTTAGCTTAATTTGTGTGTAAATCTCAGATTTAGTGGTTGCAAACACTATTTCAAGCCTTAATGACTAGGTTCACTCTTGAGAAAGATGACCCAAGTCTAGGTAATTAAGCTAAAAAAATATTGGGGTGAGCTCAAGAGGTTGATAGCCCCAATAAAAGGGTGGATTCTATAGATAGCTACACCCGATTTGAGCCAATTCCTGTGATTCAATGAAAACACCCAATTGTGCTTGAGAAGGCTAAATTGGACAAAGTCACTCATATTACCGAGAGGTAGTGGGTGAGAAACTTTACATGAGGTTATGCTTTTCACCCACAGTTCACATTGTCACTCTCGATTGTACACCCGTTAGTCACTCACCTAGGAGGAAGTCACAACCCTAGTCACTTTATCAACTAAGAAAACCTACAAAAAGATATTAGTTAGCTAGTTCATAGTTCAATTAGATTAAATATAGTGTAATTACAACAACCTTATTATGAGAAGTGTAATTAAGAGCATGACACGACACTAGATCACTTAGACACTCAACTCCCACATTCTTAGCTCCCTGTGGAAATCGATCTCGACCCTTCGGGTAAAAGATGCATTGAGCCCCGTACTTGCTACTCTTTAGTGGTATAGGCGGGAGCCGATCAGGCACTCGGCCTTTTATATTTGCTTAAGGTTCAAGAGGAACCTCATCCACTTGCTCATCCTCGACGTCCATATCTCCCAAAGCAATATTTTTGAGCTCATTGTTTGTCATGGTTGTATCTACGATTTCTCAAACATGTTACTAACACGGAAGGAAAAGAAGATATTCCAAAAACATACCCAAATATATAGCTAACACCATTTTTAACTCCCCGGCAACGACGCCAAAAAATGATCACGTCCAAAGCACACCTCAAAAGAGAAATGAAACGGTCATTTGCAATAATAGAAACCCAACTAAGGGTCGGGGTCGAATCCACAAGGAGCTAAGATGAGGGTTAGGGGTATATATTTCCATGTGAGTGATTGCACTTCCACGCAACGATTTGTTTTCTATTTCTAATTATACTCTAATTATATCAAATTAAATACTCGAGAAAATTGTTTTCAAGGTTTTTCCAAATGGATAAAAATCCTAGGGTTGTGATCATCACCTAGGTGTTTGCCTAGTGGGATAAAGACTTTAATGCGTGTTTCGATGATTGGGGTGTATTATAGTTATCAATCTAATTTACTTACTCGATACCTCTTGGTCAGAAAGTGGCTTTGCCCAATTTGACTTTCTCAAGACCAAATGGGTATCGCCCAAAACAGTTGATAAGAGCTCAAGTCGGGTTATTACTATCTCGTTGAACCCGTTAATTGGGTTAATCAATCTCTCAATTGACCCAATTTCTTGTTAGCTAAGTTATCCTATATAGGTCTCTCTTTATCAAGTAGAGACTTAGTAAAATAGGCATGAACTAATTGTTGACCCATGTCACTGCATAGTTTTGAAGATTGACAAAGGCTGACCAGTTGAACTAGGTCCATCAGAGCACACATTCTTAAACTGAATAGCTGGCACATGAACCGTATATGCATAGGAGATATTTGTGATTGTGAAGTATCAATGAACCAAGAGATTGTCTCCTAATTAGAAAAGGTTGCAAACTGATGAGAGAATAGAAGTTGAATTCAGCAAGGAAAGTAACAAAGGAAGGAAGTTGAGTTTAATTTGAATTCTTTCTCCCCAGGAAGAGTTGAACTAGAATTGATCGACAAATTCAACTACTGACTCTATAAATACTCGAAGTGTTTCTGCTGGAGAAAGAGACGCACAAGTACTGAAGTGAATCAAGATCTGAAAGTAAAATTCCCAGAGTTGTTTTGCAAGCAGATTTATTGTGTGATACAAAGGCTACAGATCAGCTAGAAGAACCAGTTTCATCGTTAATGTATTGAGTCTAGTTGATTGTAGTAGGTATTTCAATATTGTATCTTATCAGCTTTCTTAGAAGCATATTGTAATAGGTACACATTGTTCAAGTTAGAGTTAACTTGAAGCTTGTAGAAATTAGCTAGAGGCTAGTTGATACAAAGGGATTAGAGTTAGTCCTAGGATTACAAAAGAGTTTATTTTGTAAGTCCGTTTGGCTCAGAGTTTTTAGTGAAGAGTTTGAGCAAATCCTACTGAGGAGTAGGTCGTGGTTTTTTCACCTTTTGAGCCAGGTGTTTTCCACGTAAAAATCTCTGTGTTTTTACTTTACTGGTTTTATTATTCCGCACCAGTAGAAGTTGGAACACAAAGAAGAACCAGGTTCTTCTTGTGAGACGGCACTTGAAAAATTGGGTACCACACTTTTAACCTATATTCTTGTGTGGTATTGACGTCTAAAACATCACTAATGTTTGCAACCATTAATTGTACAATTAAAGCATGAACTAAGCTAAATAATAAACACTCAATCATAAACAGGTAATAAATTAAATACCCACAAGGTTTACACACTAGGATTGGGTCACAACCCTAGTAAAAGTCTAGCTACTCATAATGGGTTTTGAAGAAAATAAGGACGAGAAACTAATTAAACTCATAATGGAAGCTAAAAATGAATATATGTATGTTTTCGACTAGGAATCATTTTATTACGGTTCATTCCCCAATAATTAACCACATTCAAATTAGAATTTCATGAGGTATGAAGTATGGGAAGAAATGCCCTCAAAAGTTGTGAGGATAACTAATGAGTTGTGAGTATCTCTGCGGATATGTATTAGCGCCCTTCAAAATCACCAATCACAATCTTGTGAGAGAATCGCTAGTTTGTCCTAGAAGGTAGGCATGACAAGGTGAAGAAAGAGAAATTGTCTAACAAAGAACCACAGGTAAGCATTTCCCATCTTAAAAACAAAATAAAGTTCTTATCTAAGCAAAAACTCTCTGAGTTGCTACTTGATTTCATAGATGATTCTGAGGAAACATCCAAAGAGAATGATCAACTCTCTAAACAATGTGCAATGCTAAAAGCAAAGTGCATGAACCTGGAAATCAGAGTCAGTGAATCTGAAAAGAAAAACATTGTCCTGTTGAACCAGGTTCATCCACTTGAGACTGAGATTCTAGAATTAAAATCTGAAAACTTAAAACTGAGATTAGGATCTAGTAAAAAGGTTGCTGATCACTCTCATGTCATGTTAGAAGAAAATTTGGGAAAACTAAAAGATAAAATGTACGCCAAGGATGAACAGATAAAATCACTCAAAGAAGACCTTGGCAAAGTCAAACATGAATTAGATAGAACCTGTAAATGGAATAAATCCTCTGATGCCTTGACATGGCTTCAAGAGAATCATAGTAGCAACCGGAGAGGTCTTGGTTTTGGGAGTCAGTTGCCCAAGTGGGATCTCAAAAGCAAGTATCTCACTCTCCCTGAAAATAAAATTTGCACCCACTGTGGTAAGAATGGCCACTTCAAATATGAGTGTACTGCAAAAGAGCAGGCCAGTCGAAAAAATGAGAGGTTTGTCAAAAAGAAAAACTGGCTACCAAATTGGGCCAGAAAAAATTTGATTCATCCATTCTCTCATAAAAAAGGACCAAAACTAGTTTGGGTTCTTAAAACTAACCCCTGATTTCCTTTTGTAGGTACAAGTGAGAGGAAGCAGCCAAATTTGGTTTTTGGATTGTGGCTGCTCAAAGCATATGACGGGGAACAAGGAACAGTTCCTTTCACTTGAAAACCTCAAAGAAGGAAATGTATCCTTTGGAAATGCAAAGAAAGGTGAAATTATAGGGGTTGTCAAAGTAGGTAAGGATGACACACGTTCCATCGAACATGTGTACTTGATAGATGGCGTTAAATATAGCATGATCAGTGTGTCACAATTGTGTGATAGAGGTAACTTGGTTGCATTCACTTCCAAAAAATATTTTGTGATTAACTTACTTACTGACAAGATTGTTTTGTAGGGAAAAGAGTGAATAACATTTATGTCATAGACCTGTCCCCATTATCAGAAAATGAACTCACTTGCTTAAGTGTGTTGGAAAGTGATCCCCTCATTTGGCACAAAAGACTTGGCCATGCCAGTCTGAATCAGCTTAAAAAATTAGTCTCCAAGGACTTAGTGGTAGGGATTCCTAACATTAAGTTCAAGGAAGACAAAGTTTGTGAGGCATGTGCAAGAGAGAAGCAGGTAAGATCCTCGTTCAAAAGCAAGAAAATAGTCAGTACCACCAGGACGTTGGAACTGGTTCATATGGATCTATATGGTCCTATGAGAACTCTGAGCAGAGGTGGTAAGAAATATGGAATGGTGCTAGTTGATGACTACTCAAGGTTCACTTCGACCTTGTTTCTGACATCTAAAGATGAAGTATTTGATATGTTCACCTCATTTGTTAAGAAAACTCAAAAATAGTTAGGAAATCAACTAGCATCAATAAGATCTGATCATGGTACTGAATTTGAGAATGCAAAGTTTGCTGAATTCAGTGATGAACATGGCATAAATCACAACTTTTCTGTCCCTAGAACCCCACAACAAAATGGGGTTGTTGAAAGAAAGAACAGAACTTTGGAAGATATGGCTAGAACCATGCTTCTTTCTAGAAAACTACCTCACAGCTTCTGGGCAGAAGCAATAAACACTGCATGCTACATAATAAATAGATGCATGACCAGACCACTGGTAGAGAAAACTCCTTATGAATTACTTAAAGGGAGAAATCCCAACATATCCCACCTTAGGGCTTTTGGATGCAAGTGCTTTGTGCACAATAATGGCAAAGATTCCCTAGGTAAATTCGATCCCAGAAGTGACGAGGGAATATTCTTGGGATATTCATCACATAGTAAAGCCTATAAAGTATACAATAAAAGAACTATATGTGTAGAACATGGTATTAATCACAAATTTTCTACCTCTAGAACCCCACAGCAAAATGGGGTTGTGGAAAGAAAGAATAGAACTCTTGAAGACATGGCAAGAACCATGCTTCTTTCTAGCAAACTACCACACAACTTCTGGGCAGAAGAAATAAACACTGCTTGCTATATAATCAATAGATGTATGACCAGGCCACTGGTAGAGAAGACTCCCTATGAATTACTCAAAAGAAGAAAGCCCAACATATCCCATCTTAGGGCTTTCGGATGTAAATTCTATGTGCACAATAATGGCAAAGATTCCTTAGGTAAATTTGATCCTAGAAGTGAGGAGGGAGTATTCTTGGGATATTCATCACATAGTAAAGCCTATAAAGTGTACAATAAAAGAACTATGCGTGTAGAGGAGAGTGTGCATGTTGTATTTGATGAAACTAACATTCTTTCTAAGAGACAAGAACCAGAAGATGAGGAGCTTGGACTGGTGAGAAGCAGTAAACACAGTGAAGAAGCCATGGGAGATGGAACAGGTGATGGACCAGGTCCAACTAACCCAAGCAACATGACAGGGGGAACTCAACATGTGAATCCTGGCCCTGATCCTGTTCCACAACAACAAAACAACATGGAACTATCCAGAAGTGAACTACTAGTACTCAAACCACACAGATATCAGAGTTCTCACCCTCTTGAGAACATCATAACAGATTTGTCATCCGGAATCAAAACAAGAGCTTCCTTGAAAAATCTGTGTGCGTTTGATGCCTTCCTATCCTTAATCGAACCAAAGAACATTGGTGAAGCCCTACAAGATGCTAATTGGGTAAATGTCATGCAAGAGGAGCTGAGTCAATTTGAAAGAAGTCAAGTATAGCACTTGGTACCCAGGCCACAAGACAGATCAGTGATTGGCACGAAGTGGGTCTTCAGGAACAAGCTCGATGAGGATGGAACTGTTACAAGAAATAAGGCAAGACTAATTGTTCAAGGGTATAGTCAAGAAGAAGGAATTGACTATGATGAGACCTTTGCTCATGTGGCAAGATTGGAGGCAATCAGACTTCTTATAGCATTTGCTGCACATATGGAATTCACTCTCCATCAGATGGATGTTAAGAGTGCCTTTCTCAATGGATATTTGAAGGAAGATGTATTTGTCAAACAACCTCCAGGTTTTGAAAGCAAAGAGTCACCTGATCATGTATATAAACTTGACAAGGCTCTTTATGGTCTCAAACAAGCACCTAGAGCATGGTATGAGCGATTGTCAAAATTCCTGCTGGAACATGGAAAAAGAGGCAAAATTAAAAGTACTTTGTTCCTAAAGGAAAAGGGGAAGAATCTTCTGATTGTGGAAATATATGTTGATTATATCATATTTGGGGGAACTAGTGAAAAGCTTAGCAAGGAATTTGCTACACTAATGGGGAGTGAATTTGAAATGAGTATGATGGGTGAGCTAAAATTCTTCTTAGGCTTACAAATCAAGCAAAACCCATATGGAATAATGATTCATCAACAAAAGTATGTGAAAGAACTCCTCAAGAAGTTCAAGATGGAGGATTCAAAGGAAATAGACACCCTCATAGCCACAGCTACTAAATTGGATGTGGATGAACCTGGTTCATCCGTTGATCGGAAGGTATACAGAGGAATGATTGGGTCTCTACTATGCATCATGTATTTATTTCCATACTCTTTTGCCATGTATTAATATGATTCCCTGGATACTAATGATGTCTATCTATCTTTGTAAATTGAGGCAATTTAAAGATTTCTAACAAGATGAACCTGGTTCATCCATGCTGATTCATCTGACTGGCGAGGTACGTACTCTTCTCCATATATTANGTCTAATCAACGTCAGTCCTTCGGCGATTAGACTCCTACTTGAGTAAATACTCTGCAGTTGTAATCTCCCTAGACACATCTTAGATAAGGGTCATCATTACTCTTTTCTCCATAAAGCAAACGTCAAACCAAGTTCAACTCATTCTACAAACCAAAACTACTTACTAGCCTTTTTCTTCCTAACATCACATAATCATGTCTTCGCCACCACCTGCTTCTTTTTCTAATTCATCACCTAATCGTGATTACGATGGAGGAAATTCTGAATCTATATCCAGTTCTCCATCTGTATACAGTTCGCAATCACCAGAAATCTCATCAACCCCTGAAAATACACCCATTCCTGAACCTACTCCTGCCCCCAAGAATCGTCGTGTCAAAGTTCTTGCCCGGAAATTTGTTGCTTCTGGGACTAAGGCAAAATTCTTGGAGGATCTTATTGAAGCGGAAAAAGGTTCTAAGACAGATTCGTCCAGTGAATCTTTTAAATCAGCCAACGAGGAAGACGCACCTGGTTCAACCAGCTCTGAGAAAGGTAATCCTGAAATTAATTCTGAAGCTGCTTCTGCTGATAAAAGGTTCGTGTTGGTTGGGTCTATTATTGATGTTGAAGTGCCAAGTAGGAAGAGGGGTGGTAGAAAAGAAAGAATTCTTGAGAGAGAGGGAAAAGAAGTTGAGAGGGGATCTAGAAAGGATGGTACTACGCTGGTTATCTATGGTCCCATTCATGAAACTGTTGGAGAAAACGTCACAGAGTTAGGGGGAAGTATAGTTGAGGAGGTTGCAGCAGGTCTTGCAAGTTTGAATAAAGGCACAGATGAACCTGGTTCATCTGGGGAGGAAACATTGGCTGAAAGACTGAAGAAACTAGGGGAATCCTATAACCCCAAGAAAAGGAGGATTCAGAAGTCCAAGAAGGCAACTCGCCCAGTTCCTTCAAAGAAGAGGAAAGTTTCTGAAGCTGCTGGTGTTTCTGCTCCAAAAGTACGAGCTACTCGTAGCACAGTGAGAGATGAAGAAGAGAAATTGGAAAAGGCTCTGCAAGAGAGCAAAAAGAAGAGGGCAGCAAAGGGAAAAGCGAAAGTTGGAGAGCCTGTTGAGGCTGTTGTTATTAAAGAAGAGATGTTGGACCTGGTCCAACAAGAGGAGCAGCTGGCTCCAGTTGTGGTTAGGACACTAAAACCCAAACAGGCTAAGGCTTCTTCAAAGAAGTCAACTGTTGTGTCCGCTGCAACTCAAAGCACTACCAAAAGGACCAGGTCTAAGGCAAAGAAAATAAAGGTTGTGGAGGAAGAGGATGATGCAGACTGGAGTGGAGAGGAGGAGAAGGAAATAGGAGAGGTGACTGACAGAGTTACCATGTTTGGAAAAAGAACAATTCTGAAGGGTAAGCTGATGAAGGATCTAGATGAGCCTGGAATGCAGTATCTGCTGGGAACTCTAGAGGTGAAGGGTTGGAAGAACATGGTCCTTCGTATGGAAGGTAGGTTGGTAAGGGCTGAGTTGGTAGAATTCATGGGAAATGCTATTGTCAAGGACGGCAGGGTCACATCAATGGTCAAAGGAATTGAAGTTTCCTTTGATGCTAAAGAACTGGGTGTTATTCTAAACATACCAGCTGAGGGATATGAGGACTACACAAGGCAAAGATGGC
>MDKH01220975.1:0-23627 GCA_005239495.1 Nicotiana undulata
AACATGCGGAGGGTTACGGAATCACTTACCTGAATTACTAGGCCGAAACACTGCTTTGGAGCTTTTAGAGGTCTCAACAATGGAGGAAAAATCGAGTTTTGGGATGAAAGATCAACTGGGCTATCACTTTATGTTGTGTATATTCTGGGCAATTGATCGGAGTTCCCTCTGCATGCTGTTCTCAAGATCGGTAGTCAAATTTGTATTTATGGCCACATGCGAACTGCCATTGATAGGGTCCACGACCGGAACTCCGTCGAGATCGACTGGGGTTAATTCGTTACCGGGTGCTACATTGTTGTTCTTGTCATGATGGCCGGATTCGGCGTCAACATTTACATTTGCTGACTGGGAGTTTGACATTTTGAGCTTTGGCCTGAAATTAGAGACACTTCAATGTACAAGTGTAAAATAGGGTGGTTATAGAAGTTTGCATAAAATAGAACTATCATCCTTAGCCTTTTTGGGGACGCCAAAGTGTTTACCCTCAAGATCGGATGACAATTGAAGTTGTAAGTGGTTTTAAGGATACACAGATTTATTTGATACAAAGAAGTAAATAAAAACAAATTAAATAAATAAAGGTAAAGTAAACTCAAACCATACGAGGAAGATAATTCAAGCATTAGTGAGATATTTTTCCTCGATTCAGGCTCGTTATAATCAGACTGATGAACGAAAGAGAAAAAGCTAAGAATAGAGGCAATTGTTGGTACCCAGTATTCCCTGATATTTCTCAGAAAATATATATATATATATACCCTTAATATAGTGCATGAGTATCACAAAGTATTTTTCCATAATTTTTAAAGGCTTTTAATCAATTTATTCATGCATTTTATTATATAAATAATTATTAATTGCATCTCAAATAAATTTTATGATGATTTATCATTTAATTTTCATCATCTATATCCGTATTAAGCTTCAAAATAATTTTTTTTATACTTATTATAACTGTATTTTGCATCCTTAGGCTAAAATTGCATATTTGCCAGTAATAGCCCACATATATGCATAATTACATTATTTATACAAGAGAATGACTTTTTATAAATTTATAATATTAAGTAATTATTTTAAATCATTTTCATGCACAAGTGATATTTTCGTTATTTATTAATTATTTTTTTATAAATTATTTTACTAATTAATTGGGTATTTAAAATATAGCCCCTAAAAAAACCAATTTCGGACCTATACACTACCCATTACCCCAACCCAATACCCCAATACCCAATACCCAAATACCGATTAACCCAGAACCATACCCGTTTAAAACCTCGACCTAATTCCCTTTTAAATCATAGCCGTTGATCTCTGAAGATAACCGGCTCAAACACCTCAAAGATCAACGGCTCAAACACCTCCGCCCCTTTTTAATTAACCTACCCAGCCAAAACCCTAATCATTCGACCAAACCCGCCGCCCCTGTGTTCTCTCATCTTCTCCCCTCTCCTTTCAAACCCTAACACCGTCACCCCAAATCCCTCCGATTCTAACCCCCAAAGTAGGATCAATCGTTGATTCCCTACCTTATTTGGCCCCTCCTCCTTACTGGCTACCCATTTTGGTGTTGCATAATAGCTTGCCTAAAATGGCAGGCAGATACGGTAGAGATCGAACCAAGGCTGGTTCAAATCTTTAACCTAGTGTTGTTTCCATCTGTGTTCATCATCTTTTCTGTGTAAGTACAAATATTTTTTTATCTCTCACTGATTCGACTTAGCCCTAAAGATTAGGGTTTCAGATTCTCTTTGATTCGAACCTAAACTGGTTCAAACTTTGATTTTTAGCATTATCTCGTCTATATTCACTTCATTATGCATAAATCTGTCTATTCCGGTTAATTTCCTTTATTTGCCCTAAATTAGGGTTTCAAATCTTTTTCCTAGTTCGATTCTTTGTTGCTTTTTGAATAATCTTCTATCTATGTTCATTGTACATAGTATGTGATTATTTCACCCTTGTTTCTCTACTGATTTTATGGTTTACCTAAAACTAGGGTTTCAGATGTGATGACCCAAGGGGTCATTTTATAAAATTAGACTCCGTTCCATTTTATAAATAGTCTTCTATCTATGTTCATTTGATGTGCGTACGCAGTGCGGCGTGAAATCGGAAAGCTTTTATGTGAAAATATGAGAAATAGTGATTTTTAGAATTTAAATTTGATAAAAGTTGACTTTGGTCAACTTTTTGAGTAAACGGGTCCATATCCGTGTTCTGACGATCCCGGGAGGTCCGTAGTAAAATATGGGACTCGGGCGTATGCTCGGAAATAAATTCCGAGGTCCCAAGCCTTAGGAATCAATTTTTGAAATAAATTATTTTGTTGAAATATTTATGAATTAAAGAAAATAAATAATGTTTAAAATCATTGGTATCAGGCCCGTATTTTGGTTCCAGAGCCCGATACAGATTTTTTATGATATTAAAAGATTAACTATGAAATTTGATGAAAAACGAATTTCATTTGACGTGATTCGGACATCTAGTTGAGAAATTATGAACTTTAAGAGTTCTTGTTGAAAATGATGAGTTTTGAGGTTTAATTCATAGTTTTACATGTTATTTTCACGATTTGATCGCACAAGCAAGTACGTATGATGTTTCTAGACTTGCGTGCATGTTTTGTTTAGAGCCCCAAGGGTTCGGGTAAGTTTCGGATAGGCCACGAGATGTTTTGAACTTAAGAAAAATTGTTGGTTTTTCATTTATTGGTGTCCATGTCTTTTGTTCTATGCAATCGCATAGGAATGTCCGCCATCGCATAATATAAAGTCTGAGGTCCCTTTTTGTTCTATGCGATCACATAGCTATATCCGCGATCGCATAGTGTTAATTTGCTGGGGGTCAACTTTGTTCTATGCGATCACATAGCTATATCCGCGATCGCATAGTGTTAATTTGCTGGGGGTCAACTTTGTTCTATGCGATCACATAGATTCTTCCGCGATCGTATAGTGTTAAATTGATGGGGGTCAACTTTGTTCTATGCGATAACATAGATTCTTCCGCGTAAACATAGTAAATTGTCGGGGGTCAACTTTGTTCTATGCGATCGCATAGATTCTTCTGCGATCGCATAGTGTTAATTTCAGGGGCATTTGTCTTTATTTTATGCGATCGCAACCCTTTTTTCGCGATCGCATAGAAGGCCCGCCAAGTCATATAAATACACTGTTAAACTGGGGAGAACCCTTTCATCTCCACATTTTTGAGGTTCCAGCCCTAAAAATGATTTTTCTTCAACAATCTTCATCCCCAAGTCACAGGCAATCAATTTCAAACCTTGTTCTTTCAATTTCTTACTATTTTGCATCACTTTTAAAGCAAAAACAAAGAATTTTCATGGTAAAAATTGAGGGTTTGGGTAGAATTAGGGAGTTTTGTAAAAATAGAATTTTTTATATCAAATTAAGGTCGGATTTCAAAACTAATAGCATATTTGGGTTCGTGGGTGAATGGGTAAACGTAATTTGGTCCGAACCCCGAGTTTAGACGAAGCGGGCCCGGGGTCGGGTTTTCACTTTTTTTGAGAAAACTTAGGAAAAATTATATTTTTCAATAAAGTTAGTTTCTTTAGCATTAGTTAATGATATTAAGTTAATTGTGATTAGATTCGAGCAAGTTAGAGGTGAATTCAAAAGGAAAAGCAATAATTGAGCAGTGAGTGGCCTGCGGAATTGAGGTAAGTGTTTGGTCTAACTTTGACTTGAGGGAATAACTCCCCACTTGTTTTCTATGTGAAATGCATGGCCGTGGTGTATAGGTGAGGTGACGAGTATCTATGCACCACCCAAATTGTCTGTTAAACATGATCCCCTTTCCCGTTCCCAACTAAATTGATTATTGTCTTAATTGTTATGTGTTCATTATTATTTATATGACTATTTGGCCTTATTAAATTGTTGTTAGATATTGTTGTGACTATTTTTGAAAGAGTATTGGTTGTTTGAGCTGGCTTCCTTGTGGTATAAAATAGTTGAGAGGTTTGACATTATTTTTACGAAATAAATATATATATCTTGATGTTCCTATTGGTTTCACGGTTGAGAGGATATTGATGAAGTTATGAGAAAATATGCAGTTTCTTATTTATAATTGTTGAGAAAAAAATATTATGAAAGGCTTGGCCTGAGTTGTGAAATTTATAAATAAATTGATACGATATGTCTGGTGGGAGCGGGTTGCACGCCGCAACAAGGAGTGATAAGGGTGGACATGTGGGATCAGGTTGCACGCCACAACAGGAGTAATAAGGGTGATAGTGTTTTAGGGAGGAACAATAAGGGAGGACAGGTGGGAGCGGGTTGCACGCCGCAAGAAGCAGCGATAGGAGGACATTTATATTTTACAGATTTTCAAAGAAAAATAAAGTTTTGAAAAGCTTAAATGTTTATTTTACTATTCTTTATATATTTTTGGCACTATTTTTATTTAAAGTTAAAGATTTTAAACTTTGGAAATTTATTTGAGAAATTGGTTATAGCTGATACCTGAAAAAGGCAGCGGCGTTACTTTAAGTTGTTGCAGCATTTATTTATTTATTTGCTTAGATTTCTTTGTTTCTTTATTATTTATTATTGTTACCGATTATATTGTAAATGTCCCGCCTTAGCCTCGTCACTACTTAGTCGAGGTTAGGCTCGGCACTTACTCAGTACATGGGGTCGGTTGTACAGATACAACACTTTGTGCTCTAGTGCACAAATCCAGGTACTAGCCAGCAGTAGGAGGATTTCAGGATGACCATCTATTCATTTGGAGACATGAGGTACATCTGCCGGCGTTCGCATATTTCGAGATTCTTCTCCTATTTTTACACATACTGTTTTATATTATTCAGAACAGTTACATTATTTTTTTCAGCCATTATTTGTAATATTCTTTAGTAGTTCGTGGATTGTGACACCAGACCCTGGGGTAGTCTTAGATTTATTTATATGATTAGTTCGTCGTTCATTTCATTTAATTGGTTATTATTATTATTTTATTTTAATGTTGTTGGGAATTATTTTAGTTAAGTTTATTTTGAATTTATTTATTTATGCCTAAGTAATTAATTAAGGAAATTACTAATCGACTTCTAACATTGGCTTGCCTAGCAAGTGTGACGTTAGGCGCCATCACGATCCCTAAAGTTGGGAATTTGGGTCGTGACAAGTTGGTATCAGAGCAATAGGTTTACTTAGGTCTCAAAATCCAAGAACAAGCTTAGTAGAGTCTGAAGGATCGGTACAGAGACGTCTGCACTTATCTCTCAGAAGCTATTGAGTTAGGAAACAACTCCATTTTTATTTCTATTCTATCGTGCGATTCTTGTATCTCAAATACTGATTTGGATTCTTCTATTCTCTCGCAGATGGCGAGAACACGTGCTTCATCTTCCGCTGACCATAATTCCGGACCTCCAGCAGCAGCAACTCCTACTAGGGGCAAAGGCCGAGGCCACACCAGAGGCCGAGGCAGGGGCAGGACTCAGCCCGTTGCTCAGGAAGCAGCCACCGCTGCGGAACCCTAGATTGAGATTAATGAGGGGGTTCTGGCTCATACTGTCCCAGCGGGACCAGCTCAGGTTCCCAAGGGGTTTATTGCTACCCCAGTTCTTCAGGATGCTTTGGTCCGTTTAGTGGGCCTTATGGAGAGTGTGGCCCAGACTAGCACCTCTCCTGTTGCAGCAGCCGTATCTCCGGTTGGAGGAGGGGTCCCGACTCCTACTACCCACACTCCAGTTCAAACTACTCCTCAGGTTCAGACCCCAGTAGCCTATCTCGTTGGGGTAATTCAGCCAGTTGCAGCAGTGTCGCCCGCTAATGGGGCAGCCATGTCATCGGATGCTTTGTGGAGACTTGACAGGTTCATTAAGCTATTTCCTGTCCATTTCAGTAGTGCTACTTCGGAGGATCCACAAGAATATCTGGATAGTTATCATGAGGTATTGCGTAATATGGGTATTTTGGAGACCAATGGGGTCAATTTTGCAACTTTTCAGATGACTGGTTCTGCCAAGAAATGGTGGAGAGACTATTTGTTGACCAGGCCAGTGGGATCACCTGCTCTGACCTAGGATCAGTTCTTGCCTGTCACTACTCGATAGGATAAACGTTGTCAGTTTGAGCGACTTCAGCAGGTTAACATGACTGTGACTTTGTATGAGACTCGTTTTGTGGATCTGGCTAGACATGCTATTCTTATATTGCCCACAGAGATGGAGAGGGTTAGACGGTTTATTGATGGCCTTGCTCAGCCCATCAGGTTGCAGATGGCCAAGGAAACAGGATCAGAGATTTCTCTTCAGGATGCAGCTAATATAGCTAGGAGGGTTGAGTCAGTTCTTGGGATGGGAGGTCCGGAGTCAGACAAGAGACCTCGCCATTCCGGTGTTTTCAGTGGTGCCTCATCTTGAGGCGGGACTTCATTTAGCAGAGGCCATTCATCCAGGATATACCATTCAGCGCTACAGGTTTCACATGGTACTTCAGGTGGTCGTGGTTCTTATGTACCTCCTTCCGCCCAACCAGTCTACATGGCTCCTTCAGCTCCTATTATAGCACCTTCTCTGTAAAGTTACTATCGTGGTCAGCCGATTCGTCAGGGTCAATCCTCATATCAGGAGGGATGCTTTGAGTGTGGTGAATATGGGCATGTTCGGAGAGCTTGTCCGAGGTTTATGAGTAATCAACATCAGTACCAAGGTTCTCTTGCCATAGTTCCGGCACCAGCTGCAGCACCACCTGCCCAACCAGCAAGGGGTAGGGGTCAGGTAGTCAGAGGTAGAGGCTAGAATGTTAGAGGTGGAGGACAGATAACTAGAGGTGGAGGTCAGCCTACTAGAGGTGGAAGTCCTCCCAGAGGTGTGGTTCAGGGTTATGGGGCTCAGCCCCAACTATATGCTTTTCCAGCTAGGCCTAAGGCAGAATTCTCCGACGCTATTATTACAAGTATCGTCTCAGTTTGTGATAGAGCTGCTTCCGTTTTGTTTGATCCGGGATCTAATTATTCATATGTTTCATCATATTTTGCCTCGTATTTGAATGTGCCTCGTGATCCCTTGAGTGTTCCTGTTTATGTGTCTACATCGGTAGGGGATGCTATTGTGGTAGATCAAGTATATCGTTCATGCGTGATAGTAATTGAAGGTCTTGAAACTATTTGATCTTTTACTTCTAGACATGGTAGACTTTGATATTATATTGGGCATGGATTGTTTGTCGCCCTATTATGCCATTTTAGACTGTCACGCCAAGACAATTACTTTAGCCTTACCGGGGTTGCCTCGATTAGAATGGAAAGGGACTCCTGGTCATTCTCCCAGCTGGGTTATTTCATATGCTAAGGCTCGTCGCATGGTGGAGAAAGGGTGTTTGGCTTATTTGGATCATATTCGTGATTCTGATACTGAGGTTTCTTCTATAGAGTCAGTCCCTATCGTACGTGAGTTTCCGGAAGTATTCCCTGCAGACCTTCCAGGTATGCCGCCCGACAGGGATATTGATTTTTGTATTGATGTGGCTCCGGGAACTCAACCAATTTCCATTCCTCCATATCGGATGGCCCCACCGGAATATAAAGAGTTGAAAGAACAGTTGCAAGACTTGCTAGATAAGGGTTTCATAAGACCCAGTGTCTCGCCTTGGGGGTGCACTGGTCTTGTTTGTAAAGAAGAAAGATGGGTCAATGAGAATGTGCATAGACTACAGGAAGCTGAATAAAGTTACTATCAAGAATAAATATCTGTTGCCGAGGATTGATGACCTATTTGATCAGCTTCAAGGTGGTAGAGTGTTTTCGAAAATTTATTTGAGGTCGGGATATCATCAGCTGAAGATTAGGGCGTCCGATATTCCTAAGGCAGCCTTTCGGACGAGGTATGAGCACTATGAATTTTTGGTTATGTATTTTGGGCTGACTAATGCACTAGCGGCCTTTATGGACTTAATGAATCGGGTTTTCAAGCCCCATATGGACTCTTTTGTGATCATGTTCATTGATGACATTCTTATATACTCCCGCAGTCAGGAAGAGCTTGAGCATCATCTCTGTATAGCACTTCAGACTTTGAGATATAATCATTTGTATGCCAATTTTTCTAAATGTGAGTTCTGGTTAGATTCAGTAGCCTTCTTGGGTCATATTGTATCAGCTGAGGGTATTCAGGTTGATCCTAATAAGATAAATGCAGTCAAGAACTGGCGTAGACCCACCACAACCACGGATATTAGGAGTTTTTTGGGTTTGGCCGGTTACTACCGTCGTTTTGTGGAGGGGTTTTCATCCATAGCAGCCCCAATGACTAAATTGACGCAGAAAGGTGCCCACTTTAAATGGTCAGATGAGTGCGAGGCGAGCTTTCAGAAGCTCAAGACAGCCTTGACTTCAGCACTGGTGTTGGTGTTACCATCCGATTCGGGTTCTTTCACGGTGTATTGTGATGCTTCTCGAGTTGGCCTTGGAGCAGTGTTGATGCATGATGGCAGGGTGATTGCATATGCGTCTCTTCAGTTGAAAGTCCATGAGAAGAATTACCATGTTCATGATTCAGATTTGGCGGCTATTGTCCATGCTTTGAAAATTTGGAGACATTATCTTTATGGTGTGCTGTGTGAGATTTTTACTAACCATCACAACCTCCAGTACTTATTCAAGCAGAAAGATCAAAATTTGAGGCAACATAGGTGGTTAGAGTTGTTAAAAGATTATGATATCACCATATTGTATCACCCGGGGAGGGCCTATGTGGTGGCAGATGCATTGAGTAGAAAGGCGGTGAGTATGGGCAGTCTTGTGTATATTCTATTTGGCAAGAGACCGTTGGCTTCAGACATTCAGACATTGGCTAATCAGTTTGTGAGGTTTGATATTTCGCCCAGTAGTGTTCTAGCTTGTACTGTCGCTCGGTCTTCTCTAATTAATGGTATCCAGGAGCGGCAGGATGATGACCCACATTTGGCGGTCCTTAGGGACACAGTTCGGCACGGTGATGCCAAGCAGGTTACAGTTGGAGATGATGGGGTTTTGAGGATGCAGGGTAGGTTGTGTGTGCCTAATGTTGATGGCCTCCGTGAATTGATCCTTGAGGAGGCTCACATCCCCAAGTATTCTATTCACCTAGGTGCAGAAAAAATGTACCAAGATTTGAAGCAGCATTATTGGTGGAGAAGGATGAAAAAGGACATCGTGGCGTATGTGGCTCGTTACTTAAATTGTCAGCAGGTAAAGTATGAGCATCAGAGACCTGGTGGTTTGCTCCAGCAGATAGAGATTCCTGAGTGGAAGTGGGAGCGTATCACTATGGACTTCGTTGTTGGGCTCCCACAGCCTCAGAGGAAGTTCGATGCGGTTTGGGTTATTGTGGATAGGCTAACTAAATCAGCACACTTCATTCCTGTGGCTAGTACTTATACTTCAGAGCGGTTGGATGAGTTGTATATTCGGGATATTGTCTGCCTTCATGGGGTGCCCGTGTCTATCATTTCTGACCGGGGTACGCAATTTACTTCGCACTTTTCGAGGGCAGTTCAGCATGAGTTGGGTACCCGAGTAGAGTTGAGTACAACATTTCACCCTCAGACTGATGGGCAGTCCGAGCGTACCATTCATATATTTGAGGACATGCTCCGCGCTTGTGTTATCGGCTTTGGGGGTTCATGGGATCAATTCTTGCCGTTAGCGGAGTTTGCTTTTAATAATAACTATCAGTCGATCATTCAAATGGTTCCTTATGAGGAGTTATATGGTATACGGTGCAGATCGTCAGTTGGATGGTTCGAGCCAGGAGAGGCTCGGTTGTTGGGTACCGACTTAGTTAAGGAGGCCTTAGATAAGGTCAAGATTATTCAGGAGAGACTTCGTGCAGCTCAGTCTAGGCAAAAGAGTTATGTCGTTCGTAAGGTCCGTGATGTGGCATTCATGATTGGAGAGAGAGTATTGCTTCGTGTGTCGCCTATGAAGGGTGTTATGAAATTTGGGAAGAAGGGTAAGTTGAGCCCTAGGTATATCGGGCCGTTTGAGATTCTTGATAAGGTGGGGGAGGTAGCTTAAAGACTTGCATTGCCTCCAGGGTTATCCTCGGTTCATCCGATATTCCTGTTGATACCCAAGTTTTCCTCAAATTATTTTTAATTTTTTATATATACCTTCAAAATTAGGTTTTCATAACAATTGGTATTTTTCCATATTTTGTTAATTTATTTCTGGTTTATCCAGTAGTTTTATATCTAATAATTAACCATAAATTGTATTACAAATGATTCCAAAATATTTCTTGGTTTAATATATCATTTTTGATCCTATTAGGGTTTAATTATTTTATAAATTAGTCGAATTGGCATTATTTGGCTATAATTGCAATGACTTTGCAATTATAGCCTAGTTATACATTGTATGCTATTTTAATTCAATAATCAGTCATTTTACATTTTAAATACCAATTGATCACTTTAATTTCATCTATTTAGCCTTAATTTCATTTTATATAATTATTAGCCATTTTTATTTATTATTTATCTATTTTTATGGGTATTTAACATCTAACCACTTTTAAATCAATTTTTTTTATTCAATTTTATCCGGACCCCAACCCAATTAAATCAGCTCAAAACATCAGGCCCAGCCTTTAAAGCCTACCCGACCTAATCCCCCATTCAATCTGAGCCGTTGATAATTCAAATCAACGACCCAGATTAACCCTTTCCTTAATTAACCCCTAAAGACTACCCCCCCTCCATTCATTTCCCCCGCTTAATTTTCTCTCACTGTCTCTCTATCTCCCTCTCTGTGGTTCTCTCTAGAACCTTCCCACTTTCCCCCGTTGAGTTTTGTCTCCCTTTTCCGGCAACCTCTCTTGCCCGAAACCATGAGTTCTCACCACTCCTAGCCTATGTCTCTCCCCCACGCCGGCTTGATACTGCCCTGAGGCCCTTAAGAGAACCTGGAGCGGTTCAACTCCCACCTATGGCCTTTCATGCCATTTTCCGGCCATCTACGGCCGTCCGAGTAAGATTTCTTCATTTTTGGCTAGAACCAGTTATTCTTTAGCCGATTCTCCTTCTCTTTGGGTTGTCTCTATGAAACCCTAACGATTAGCCTCTGTTTTTCATAGATCTATAACAGATCTTGGCTTATTCTGGGCTATTTTTAGTATTTTGCAAAAGGTTTTCTGATTTTTACAATTTGATTCTTCATCTTCAAACTAGGGTTATTAAACCCCTTTTAAAAATGCTCTTTTCTTCTGATTTCTTGCATTAATCTATGAGTCTCTATGTTTAAAATAGTTGTTTAAGCTTTCCCCATCTATTCGAGTTATCCTATTGAAAACCCTAATTTTTCTTAGTTCTAATCCTAGGGTTCTGAGTTGCTTCTAATAATATGTTCTATTATGTTTACTGTTTCTCGAAAATACTCCATAATTTTTGTGGTTTTACTCCATGTTTACCTATTAGGGTTTCTAACTATTCATTTATTTGCCTATATCATGATTACTCTGTCGATTCGTATTGTGCTTTATACGAATCCCTAATTTTTATATGATTTCACCTTACTAGCCTTCTTATGGTTGTAATTTTTGTCTATTATTTGTTTATTGCACTTATTCTCGTAATGTTTTCGATATGTGAATCCCTGAATCTTTATGATTGATACTTCACTGATTTTGCATAATGTTCTCTATTGATTCTTGAGTATTTCCTTATTTAAGACATATTGATTTTCTGTTTCTCTTTGTTTGTATCATGCCTATCCCGCTAATGTGTGATATTTTTCTTTGATTGATATTGATTTCCTGTGATTAGAACCTCACTCGAGGGTTTCCTTACTGATTTCCATAATACAAATCATTCCTTACCTTATTTTCATAGTCGATTATGCTGTCAAACTGATTCTTATGACATTCCTTAATTAGTATGTTATGTACGTAGCCTAATTACCTGCCATATACTTGTATTATTTTGAAATATTTCCTTAGGTTCTATATGCCAGCCATAGATAGTACCTTTCCTTATTTGCCACTTGTATTCTACCGTTTGAAGTTGATTCCCTTAATTAAGGAAGTACTCATACTGACTTTGCCCTGATTGATTCGGAGTCCCCTGTTGGTACCCAATTTTTCTCAAATTATTTAATTTGCATATATACATTCAAAGTCAGGTTTTCATAACAATTGGTATTTTTTCCATAATTTTCCCATATTTTTATTAATTTATTATCCAATATCTTATTTCTAATAATTAATTATAAAATTGCATTACAAATAATTTTAAGCATTTCTCGACTTAATATGTTATTTTTGGTCCTATTAAGATCAAATTATTTCACAACTAGCCAAATTGGCGCGCTTTAGCTATAATTGCAATAACTTTGAAATTACAGCCTAATCATATGTTTTATGCTATTTTTACTCAATAACTAGCCATTTTATATTTTAAACACCATATGAGCTTTTCCTTTTGTTCGATTCATTCTTGTTAAAAACCCTAATTTTTCTGGATTCGATCTGTGAGCTCGAGTTTGTCTCGCATTATTGTTACTTGTTCTAGCATAACTACTTACTTTCGTGTGTGTTTTATGTATTCTTGTGATTTCTTGCGTTAACTGTTGATAGGGTTTCTGATTCTCTGTCGTTTATGCCTAAAATTGTCTAATGTTTCCTAATTATTTGCTACGAATCCCTAATTTCATGATTAGGGTTTTCAGATTCTTACTTAATATGTGTTATTCCAGTACTGTTTAATTAGTGCTCTATTAATTTTTACACTATATCCGTTACTGATTTTCAAAAATTTCCCTTAAGATTGTGATATTTTCCTTTGAGTAATACTGGTTGCCTGACTTTGAGGATTTCCTTACTTGTATGATACTTTCCTTAATTGGTGCTACTTCCCTATGATTTGAATCTCACTCGAGATTTTCTAGATTGATTTCCAGAATTATACTATATTCTACCTTATTTTATGTGTAAACATGTTGTCTATTAATTCTTATATACTTTCCTTAATCAATATATTATGTACCTAGTCCTAATCGCATGCCCTATTCTTTACTACTCTTTGTATGATTAAAATCAGTCTTTCAATTAGTTTTCTTTCCTTGTTTACCACAGTTGTATCCATTTGAACTGTGACTCCTTAATTGTGGGGAGTACTTATATTAATTGATTCTAATTAGACTTTATTTCTATAATTATGCTAGAGTTTTATTTGTTACCATATTTTCCTGCCTACTTTCAAAACTATATATACCCTTCACTCTTTCATTATCAGGGAGACAGACATAGGAACATTTTACTGTTCTGAACTCTCTCTTACACACACACATATCCTCTTTTGCTCTTCTTGCTGCTTACTTGCTACTCAGTTGGCAGAAAGCCAAGACTGAGTAACTCTATTGCTCTATTTGCTCTACTATTCCACTATTCAATATTGCTTTATACATTGCTGCTCTACGTCTCTGCACACTACTTGACCATTACTATGCACTTATTTCCTCATCTAACTGGTATGTTCTCAGTTTAAGTTTATGGTTTCCTAAAAAACATTCTTCAATTCGTATTACATTTCCTTTGTTTCTACTGTGCCTCTACATATGGTTTTATTGTTTACCCCACAATTAGCATGCCTATTTACTAGTCTATCTATGTGATTACTTTGATTCAGCATGCTTTCTTATCTGTTTTATTGCACTTCTTCCTTACCCCCTAATCCCAGTACATTATCAACAAATATTCATGGCCCCCTAGCTACTATGTAATCCTGAACCCTTTCCCTGAACTTAATGTATGAACCTGTTTAGTATCCCTCAATCTAATGTTGTTGAGTTCCTAGCATAAACTCTTTGTGATAGACTACTGCTGTGATTATTTAAGTGTTGTAGTGCTTCTTTGGTGCTAACCTGCGTGCAAATTTATTTCTATTATGTGACTTACTTATCCCCAATACCCTCTTCCCTGCTTGTGTTTTTTTCCTGAACTATGTCTACTGTTCTGATTTTGAGTTTGTTAATTGAACTGGTTTTCACTAAAGCAAACTCTTATGTTACTCTCCAAAACCATTTTCAAAACTGTTTTTCGACTCAAGTCTTTCAAAACTATGTCAAGCACTCTCACATACTCTTAGAAGTTTAGGTTCTGCCCCCGTAATGTGTGACTGCTTGGGGACCCTTATGAGCTCCCTCTGAACTCTGACACATTAAGGATGGCTCTTCCACACTGCACTTACTCAAAGTTTGGCAATGAATCTGGGTGTGAGCACTGCCCGGGATCCCTTGAGATCCTTATGGAACTTTGACACACCTAGATCATGTGAAAGTTTGTGAATCAATGGCATTGAGGATCTGGAAACTTGGTCCTATTATTGAAGGCTCCCTACAGTTAACTTCTTCTTTTCCTATTTTTAATTATGTAATTCATATTCAGAGGCCTGTAATAATTATTTGTAAAAACGATTCTACGGTTGGATAGTGAAAAACGGTTAGGGATATGCATGCTATAGTATAAGTATGGGTAGAAATCATGTTTCTAGGTTTATTTTTCTATGTGCGCAACAATAACCATGTTTAGGAATAACAAATCAAGTTTGCCATGCATTTAGATACCATGTCACTTAGGTTCATACATCTGCTTTACTTTCAGCATATCATCATTCATTGCCTTCACTTAGAAATCATGTTCATAAGATCAATAATAACAACAAAAACAAACTTGTACCATATGATACTGTCCATGTATTCTGAAATGTAATCTAAAATGGCATGCCTTAGAATAATTATGTTAACAAAGTCGCAATCATGTTTAACCATGCCTATGCACTTAGAGATCCTGTTTTTTTTAGGTAAACATATTAAAACTATCACCTATGATGTTCCTGAAATTGTGCATAATGTTGTGGTTTTGTATGCATTTAGAAATCCATGTTTAAGTTATCATGCTGCATTAGACATCATGCAATAGGATCATGCTCGCATACTACACTAAGTTAAATACACATGTCTGAAATAGTCCCCTGTTCTAATAAACTGGCAATCAGTCTTTTGTAAACATGTAGAATCACATGCTATTAGGATTGGTAATCTGGAATCCTTAACTAATCCTTATGACTGCTGCATGTTATTTTAAACCTAGGCAAGCCTTGGGTAATCGACTACAAGGGAATGAAACCAGATCTTTCTGCGTGACTATGTTGACTATTAGCATGTTAAAATCAGTAGGCAAGCTTGATTAGGACTTCCTCTATGAGTTATGTAATAAAACTGATTCTGCTATTATCATTTAGACATCATGCTTAGGAACTCAACCTGGACCTTAATTTGTGTATGAGACATGCTATTTATGTGCAATATATGTGGAGGAATACTTGAGCCTCTATCTGTTTCACATGCTCTCCCTTATTTGCAGTCCTATTTGTTCTTATATGTCGCCTTAGTGTTTTTACCTTTAAAACCTGAGGCTCCACCTAGAAACCTCCTTTTAAGATAGAAGTCCTAACTTTCTCCAGGACTGATAGGAAAGGGACGGGTAACAGCATGCAATAGAGTTCGTGACCAACACGTACTTTAGTCACCTTCACGGGGTGGGGAAAGGGTAGAATATGGATATGATGACCGGTGCGCTAATACCACGGGTAGCCCCTCTTTGAGGAGTGTCATACCAGGTATTGCATTGATGTGATCCATATTATAAACCTAGGATACCCTTTTACTTTTATATTGTAACTCTTTTAAAAAATATAACCTTTTCATTAATTGTTTTCAAATATCTGTATACTTAGACTTAAATCCCCTATTATTTGAGCCCTACTTGTTTGTTTTGCTAAAACTATACAAATTCACAAAATTTGTTTGGCCGGGAACCACACGTGTAGATCCTGAGGGGTGCCTAACACCTTTCCCTTAGGATAATCTCAAGCCCTTACCCTATCTCTGGTTAACAACGTAGTTGTAGATGAACCCCTTAGGTGCCCTAACGCACCCCAAAATCGTTAGGTGGCGACTCTTCAAAATGCAAACCCCTTTCCCAAAAGGAAAGCGTTGCCTCAACCAAATGTCATAAACCCTATCTCCGCGAGAAAAAAAGGGGGCGCGACAGCATGGCGACTCTGTTGGGGACTATAGGCTTTTACCATTACAAAGCGCTTTGTGAATTTGTCTGAGTACGCTTTGTTTGATATTTGATCCCTTTCCTTTTCTCCCCTTTCAATTAATTGTTTATCTCTTCCAAGTATTTATTGTTTCCACAAAACTGTCATGTTCCCTTGTTTTCCTTTGTAACCGCTTTAAATTATAACTGTTGTATTTACCGCTTTCTTAACGTGCAAATACATGACAACCTGCTTTTAATGCTTATTATTGCATAATCATGCTCAACATTCATACTCCACTCGTGCCAAACAAATACTATAGTAACACTTGATGAGTGGTTGCGCTCTTCCTGTATTATTACCCCCTGAATTCGGAAAGGCTTATTTGCGGTAAAACTAGTCGATCAGCGGTGCAGTCGACGGTGCCGTGCCTTTCCCTCTTGAGTTGTCCGCTCAAGGGTACCCATCTAAAACCTCATAGAAACCTTACTCTGTTATATTGTTGCATGCATGAAGGTCAAACCTAGTCGAGCTAAAGTGTTGTCTGCACGATAGCTTTTAAGAAAGCCTTGTCCAAAGTCCACTGGGTTTCCTAAACTCAAACGGACGTCATCACGTTCTTTGCATTTATTTGGAGAACTAAATGTTTCATGCTAATTGTTGATATTACATAGTCGAGTCTGGTGGTGGTAAGGGCCTAACCTTGTTTGCCTTGTAGAAATATGAGGCACGAAGTCCCCATATTCGGCATGGTCTCCAATATCCACCCAAGACTGCTGAGTTGGTGGGAAGACCTGCACTCTAGTGACAAAGCTCTCGTCAGAAAATACTTGGGCAATCTACCATCTCTCATAGAAATCCAGCCTAACAACATGATAATAGAGGCTATTACCTTGTTGTGGGACTGTGAAAGGGCCGTGTTCCGCTTGGGGGACATCAAAATGACACCTTTGTTGGATGAAATAGGAGGACTGGCTAGCCTAGTATGGGAAACACCGGGATTGCTAATGCCCGAGAACCGCACAGGCAAAGGTTTCCTTAAAATGATGGGTCTGAAGAAGAATGAAGAATTGGTATGCTTGAAGGAGTCGTACATCCCTTTTGACTATTTGTACGAAAGGTACGGTCACAGCAAATCATACCGTACCTAGCATGGTGAGTTTTCCATTACGTCCTTGGGACACATCCATCGTAGAGTCTTCGTCTTCATGTTTTGCTTCTTGGGTTTGATCGTGTTTCCAATGAAGAAGGAGATAATCCATACTAGACTAGCCATGGTAACCAAAACACTAATGGAAGAGATTGGTGGGCAAAACTTCAGCATTGTGCCCATGATCATTGCAGACATATATCGAGCCTTGGAAAGTGTCAACGAGGAGCGAGACACTTCGAAGGCTGCAATCTACTACTTCAGCTTTGGCTCATGGAATATCTCCAAAAGGGCGAATACCGACAAGAAATTCATTGAAGGGTCTGGGATGACCACATCCCTTTCCACCATCCAAAGCGAATGAATTACATCCCCGACATGTCCGCTCAACCTGAGAATGCCAAAGGATGGGTTGATCTCTTTGATAATCTAACCGAAGAACATGTCCAATGGATGTTCGAGTGGTTTCCGACAGAGGAGTTCATCGCCCGTTCTAGAGATGCATCGTTCCTGATATTGATTGGTCTAAGCGGAACATACCCTTACGTCCCTCTTCGAGTTATGAGGCAAGCGGGTAGGAAGCAAGTCATACCCAGGGTCGACAAGATGAGCCATCTTCGAGCTGACTTCAAAAATGATGATAGTCCTCGCAAGTGCCAAGCCCAGCGCATGTGGCACTGCAAGATTGTACTGGAGAAAAACACCATCGAGCCAGACAGATATCATGCTGGTTGCGCCCCTTTCTATTCTGGTTGGGTTAAAGATAATTGGCATGGTCTGGGAAAGCTAGGGTACGTTCAAGGCCACAGGGTTATAGATGAAAAGGTTGAGGCACAAGTCAAATTCAACCAGCTGCGCAAAAGGATCCGTGAATGTCAGGATGAGCACCGCGAAATACATGAGTCTAACAAGAAGCTGCTCGAGGAGTGGAAAGACATGGCTATCAGCACCAACAAGAGGTTAGGATACTTGGAACGAGGTATAGTCGAGCTAGAGGAAAAATTCATCAAAAGGGTCGAAGAATGTCAAAAGGCTGAGGGGACCGAAGGCGTACATCTAGCCAGAGCATACCTATTGCTGGGACTTCGCGAGCTGGGAAAGCTGTTCGAGGGAAGCAAGAATGCCAAGTCTGGGGAAGGTCCTTCTGGGACCAAGTAGATAGGAATGTCTTTCTTTTACTTTATCAATGTAATAAGTCCAATGACCATTAGTGACCTTTACTTCCTGTTTATTTAGTGTCGTTTTGAGATTTGTCTATTTTCTTATCAATAAAATGAGTCATTTAGCATATTAAGTTATCCAAATCAATTTGTCGCTAGGCCTACCTCGGGCATAAAAGAGGTTCCCAAATTAGGACGCACTTTACATTTCCACACTATGTGTTTAAATACTGCAATACTTTTTTATAATCCTCACTAACTTGGCTACCTTTTTGTTTTTTTTTTGTTTCTTTCTTTATTTATTCCCCTCCCCAAAGGTTAGTTCGTGCACTCTGGCATCATCAGCTTATCTCACAAGATCCAGGGGCCCTCCACCCACTCCTCCTCCTAGACCTCCCAAAGTCAAGAATAAAATGGAAGATTTAAAAAACAACATGAAGGAGATCACAATTGAACGAGTTGAGGCCACTGATGGCCAAGGTAGTCGGGTTCCTAATGAGAATATGTCACCACTCGAACAAAAGTTATTGAAATTCCAAGAAGAACTTGACCAGGTTCGAAATCTGGCCAACTTGTCATTCTCCCTCAACGTCCCAGATGTCAACTTTCCCAATACTCAAAACCCCACACCTCCTCAGAACGTCCCAAAATAGCAGAATCATCCCGCACCTCGCCATCACACTATTCCACCAAAGAACCAATGCAACACCTGCCATACCCCAAATAACACTCCACTACCTATCCCAGAACCTCAAGACTCCACAAACGACTATTTCCACACCCATGCATCAGGACACCCCAACAATCCTATCTACGTGGAGACCATGCCACTCTCCACTCCACATATCCCATACACACCTGAGTCTGATAAAAAGGACCTGATTATCAAGAACTTGGCCGAGGAACTTAGGAAGCTGACCAGCGGGGTTCAAGGCGTCGAGGGAATCAAGGGAGTCGAAGGGTTGAATTATGAGGAAATCTGCATACAACCTGATGTCAAACTACCTGGGGGGTACAAACCTCCGAAGTTTGAAATGTTTGATGGTACAGGTGATCCATGGGTCCATCTGAGGACTTATGGTGACAAGCTGGTTGGAGTGGGGAAGGATGAAAGGATCCGCATGAAGCTGTTCATGAGGAGTTTGAAAGGAGATGCATTGTCTTGGTACATCATCCAAGATCCCAAGAAGTGGTCAAATTGGGTGAGCATTGCATCTGACTTTATGGATAAATACAGATTTAATACAGAGTACGCACCAGACGTGTTCTATATTCAAAATTTGAAGAAGAAGCCCACAGAGAAATTCCGCGAGTATGCTACTGGCTGGAGGTCCGAAGCAGCTAAGGTCAGACCCGCCTTAGAAGAGGAGCAGATGAACAAGTTCTTTGTCCGGGCCCAGGATCCGCAGTACTATGAACGGTTGATAATGATTGAGAACCACAAATTCTCTGATATTATCAAGCTGGGGGAAAGGATCGAAGAAGGCATTAAAAGTGGTATGGTCACAAAGTTTGAAGCTTACAAGCTACGAATAAGGCTTTACAGTCCGGTGGTTTGTCAAAGGAAAGGGACATGGGAGCCGTGATGGTTGCACAGATAGCCAAGTCCCCACTCAAATACCAAATCTACCCGACACCACCACTCACATACCAACCAACCCCGAATTACCAAGCACCCTCACCCTCAGACCAAGCTCCACCATCAACTTATCAATCATCTCCACCACCGACATATCAACCTACTTCACCAAAATACTCCCAACCCGCTCCTGTTTACCACACTTATAATTCCCAGCCACCCCATTACCAATCACCCCCTACACGCCAAAACGTCCCTAGACCTCGTCCTAATTTTGATCGCATACCTCCAAAACAGTATACCGCCATCGCTGAACCCATCGACCAACTATATGAGAAGCTCAAAGTTGCTGGTTATGTCACCCCCATCCCTGCTGTAACCCCTGCGAATCCTTCTTAGTGTGTTAACCCAAACAAATCATGTGCATACCATTCCGGCATGAAGGGGCACACCATCGATGAATGCCGCTATTTGAAAGATAAGATACAGTCCCTGGTTGGTAACAAGATCATTGTGGCAAAAGGTCCCGCTCCCAACGTCTGCAACAACCCTCTGCCAGACCATAAGGGTAGAGGTATCCACATGATTGAAATATAAGATGATTGGGATCCCGAGGGATCAATCGGGTTGATCACAGAAGGCGATGACCAAAAGAAATCGGCAGTCACTCTCAACCCGATCATAGTACAAATTCAACAGTCTAAGGAAGCTGAGGTAAATATGTCCATACCTCTCGAGTTTGAAGTGGCGCCACCTGCAAAGACACCAGTACCAATTGAAGTTGAGTTCACGTCTCCGGAAAATGCACCTGCACCATTTGAGGTTGCAACCTTGCCACCCTAGGAACATATTCCATTTGAAGTAAGGATAGCAGTACCAATTCCAGTGGCGATGTCAACCACGCCACCCTTCTATACAAATGCTATACCTTGGAACTATACAACCGAGGCTAGAAGAAAAGGCAAGGTCAAGACTGAAGAAGCTGTCGCAGCACAGGGTATGACAAGAACTGGTAGAATCTATACCCCTAAACATCTGGCTGAATCCAGCAGGAAGGCTTCCAATCGGTCGCCCCTTATTGAGACAGGTTCGTACAAACTTTGGAGGAAAGTATAGGCCAAGGAGTACTCGGTCATGGACAGTGTGAACAAGACGCCAGCACAAATATCCACTCTCTCTTTGCTGCAGAATTCTGAGACTCATAGGAGTGCTTTGTTGAAGGTGTTGAACGAAGCATATGTGTCGAACAATATCACCAGCGGGGAAATGGCCAATATGGTGGGCCAAGTGTTGGAAAGCCATAAATTCACTTTCCATGAGGATGAGTTTCCTCCTGAAGGGTTGGGCCATAACAAAGCGCTGCACATCACTGTGCAATGCGAAGATTATTTCATCACTAGAGTCTTGATCGATGGAGGATCTAGTCTTAACATCTGTCCGTTGATAACGCTCAAGAAATTGGGTAAAGGGCTGCATGAGATAAAGGATGGAGAAATTAATGTGAAAGCTTTCGACGGATCTCAAAGGTCCACCATTGCTGAGATAAGCATATGCCTGCAAATGGGGCCAACTTGGTTCGAGGTGGACTTCCAAGTGATAGATGTACCAACGTCCTACAAGTTGTTATTAGGACGACCCTAGATCCATGTTGTTGGGGCCGTAGCGTCAACTCTGCATCAGGCAGTGAAATTCGAATGGAATCACCAAGATGGTGATTATTCATCGTGATAGTAGCGACCATATTTACAGTCGCCACACTATTCCAGCAATCGAGGGAAGAAGGAAGCTAGGTGGAGAAACTTACCACCACATTGAACGGGTCAATGCTATTGACAAAGACAAATGGTGGGATAGCAAAATCGAGAGTATACTAAGCTAGAATGGGTACGAGCCTGGAAAAGGGCCCGACAAGAACCTCCAAGGAATTTCCAAACCTATCAAGATCAAAAGCCATGGCACCACCTTTGGTCTGGGGTACGACTATACTTGGCAAGAGTATAACGACTGGTCGCCACCTTGACGAGGTCCTTACTAACCTTTGAAGCAGCCAATACTACATCTGGAGCAGACCTTCCAACATGCCGACATTATTTATGGATCAGACGAAGAAGAAGCACTTGCAACAATGAGGAACTTATTTCTGGAGGACAGTGATATGGACTGCTGCGTTATACTTGAGGAGGAGGGGGGAAGGCCTTTCCATACAGGCTTTGAGCAGAGGGACATACCTCAAGAATTGGACAATCAGGACAACCAAAGCCCGACGAGCAGAGGGGTAGCAAGGATAAAACAAGAATTATCCATTGTTTTTCTTCACAAAATTATTTCCTTTTTTGCATTTTAATTCCTACAACAAGATATTCAAATGTTCAAAACAATTATTCAATTTATCAAAAGCATTTTCAATTTTTCTTATGAATCAATATTTATTGCTATCATTTTTCTCTCATTACTTTACCTAAACATCATTACTATTACTTGTCTTGATGAACCGATGACCGTGACATGCAACGAGACAACGCAACAAACAGACGTTGATTCAGAAGAAGATGACATACCTGACGAGATTGTCAAAAATATTGAGAATTTTGAGAACAGGCCTAAGTCCAACTTGGACGAGACCGAAGTTATCAACCTGGGAGATTCAGAAAACATCAAAGAGACTCGCATCAGCGTTCATTTGTCACCATCAGAAAATAAAGAATACACAGAGTTTCTAAAAGAGTATGAGGACATATTCGCCTGGTCGTATGATGACATGACCGGTCTAAGTACGTCTATTGTGGTTCACAAATTGCCAACCAATCCAATGTGTCCACCACTAAAGCAATAGCTCAGAAAGTTCAAACCCGACATGAGTTTGAAAATCAAGGAAGAAGTTACCAAGCAGATCAACGCCAAAGTTCTCAGGGTAGTTGAATACCCGACATGGTTAGCCAACATTCTGCTAGTACCAAAGAAGGATGGGATGGTCAGAGTCTGTGTCAACTACCAGGATCTCAACCGGGCCAGTCCAAAAGACCACTTCCCCTTACCAAATATACACATCCTGATTGACAATTGTGGCAAGCATGAACTACAATCATTCGTGGATTACTTCGTTGGTTATCATCAAATCTGGATAGATGAGGAAGATGCTGAGAAAACAGCTTTCATTGCGCCTTGGGGAGTATACTGTTACAAAATGATGACATTCGGCCTGAAGAATGAAGGGGCCTCCTACATGAGGGTTATGACCACTATCTTCCACGATATGATTCACAAAGAGATCGAGGTTGTGATGAGCCAAAAGGTCATCTTACGTAATTGAAGCTATATCTGTGTTTCGAGGCACCGAGAGCCTCTGTTAGTCTCACCTTGATATGCATGCGCAGCCCGGGCGTGTATCCAGGAAGCTATTATGTGAAAATTGGATAAAAAAATGAGTTTGGATAATTAATAAATGAATATAGTTGACTTTGGTCAACATTTCTGGTAAACGGACCCGGACCCGTGATTCGACAGTCTCAGAGGGTCCGTAGGAAAATATGGCACTTGGTCATACGCCCGGAATCGAATTCCGAGGTCCCAAGCCCGAGAAATGAATTTTCAAAGAAAATTGTTTTCTAAAAATAATAAAGGATTTTGAAAATGAATAATTATGTGAAAACCGTGTTGCCGGGCCC
>MDKH01096107.1:0-42451 GCA_005239495.1 Nicotiana undulata
CTTGATCCGAACAATGACTTGAACATTTCCATAGCCTGCCAATGACAATTTCCCTAGTCAACCTTTTTGAGCCTTAGACCTTTTTCTTTCATAAACCATGATACAAGCCTCTACCCGTTTGACCCTCTCTTGGCACCCTTTCTTTCCTTAGCACAATGAAAAAGCGTAGTTTTGGGGGAGAGACGAGGAATGCAACAAAATGAAAAAGAAGGTACAAAACTGAAGAAAAGGAAAGGGCAATGAAAAAGAAAGAAAAATCAAAAAGCCAAAAAGAATGAACAATTAGAAGAAATAAAAGGGAATCAATGAAATAAAGGATATTAAAGGTGTGGAATGCTTAGAAAGGAGAAAAATATTGAAATGAACAATAAGGAGTGACAATATGTCTCTCTAACCCCTCAGAAGAAGCTTAATGACTCAAAAAGTCAAGAAAATGTGCGCAAAAGTGAAAATAAATGAAGTGCTTAAGGGAAGATGGAACCCACCTAGACCAAATATTTCCTACCTTGAACTAAAATACTTCACCATTGCTCCACAAAAGTCCTATATGATCTTGAGTTGAATGAAGCTTACATTAGTGGCGACTCACATAAGGGGCAAGCCTGTGGTACTTAGAGCCGGACTTGAGACCTTTCCTTGAGAGAGATGCGTGTGCTTCTATTGACCTCGTTCTGAGTGATATAGTCTAAAAGTGAGGTTTGCTTAGGGAGAGTTGAAGAGTATGAGTATGGGTTTCACAATGACCAAAGTAGTAGAAAGAGTTTCTTTGATGGGTTGAGTCAACTCTTGGTCCTCTTGTGTCGCACTGAAATCCATGGTGTTTAAAAGGTCAAAGCTTGTCAATGATTCATTTGAATTAAGGGTGATTGTTAGTCCCAAATGATGCTAGAAGAGGTTACCTTAGGACAACTAATTTTCTTGGAGTTACTCTTAAGGGGTGGGGCTTATTTTGTTTGCTTGAGGATAATCAAATGCTTAAGTTTGGGGGAGTTGATAACTAGGGATTATACTTTATTTCACACTCCTTCTTGCTTAAGTTTTGGTTAAAATTATATACAAAATAGTCCCAAAATCTTACTTGTTGTACTTGTTTGCAGGGTTTAGTCAAAAACATGACAAATAGTTAAACTAGCTCAAAAAGGAGTGAAACATGAACAAGTACCAAGAACAAGTCCAAGCTCAGTCCAACAGACTAATGCGGTCCGCAATCCATTTAGTGCGGTCCGCACTGAGGAGGTTCAGAGAGGTGATTTTGGAAGCTTAAGCAGTGCGGACGCAAAACCATTTTGTGCGGACCGCACTAATGACATTCAAAGAGATGATTTTGGAAGCTTGAGACCAGTGCGGTCCGCACCCCATTTTATGCGGACCGCACTAGTGAGATTCAGAGAAGTGAGTTTGAAGGCTTGAAGACCAGTGCGGTCCGCACTCCATTTTGTGCGGACGCAACAGAAGCCACCGCGGCCGTGGTGCATTTTATGCGGTCCGCGGTGGCCAAGTTCAGAGCAGCTGATTTCCAAGCCAAAAAGACTCAACGCGGTCGCACTCCATTTTGTGCGTTCCGCAGTACCCCCCGCATGGGGTATTTTTGTCCAGAAAATTTAGCCTAGTATAAATAGTTTCTTTTCTCATTTTTAGGTTAGCTTTTGTACTTGGAGATATTCAGGAGCTTGTGAACGTTTTTCTTTCATCATTTTGAGTAATTTTAGAAGGGTTTTAACATTGAATCTTTCAATTTTAGTTTATAATTCAATTATATGGGTTATTCTTCATCTATTTCTCTGATTTCTTCTCTCATTATGAGTAGCTAAACCCATTAGCTAGGGTTGTGGCTCAACCCTAATGTGGGTATTTGATGGGTCCTTTAAATTAAGGCTCAGATGTTTATGGGTAATTGGTATTTGAGCCGATTTATGGTTTTCATGTTAAATTAGTGGTTGCAAACACTAATTGGTGTTTATTTGGCTTGGGTTGTTCTTGAGAAAGAGAACTTGAGTCTAGAAAATCAATCCAACAAGGAATTGTGATGTATTCAAGAGATTGATAGTCCCAATTAACGGGTTAAACCTAGAGATAGCAAAAAACCCTACTTGAGCCTATATTGCTTGCATGATTTTGACACCCAATTGGTCTCGAGAGAGGCAATTAGGGCAAAACCACTCAATCTACCGAGAGGTATAGAGTTGTTAATTTCGTGCATTGGCTATATCACAATCCCCTTCATGACATCTTTGCCTTAGGTATTGGAATCCCGTTAAGTACTCACCTAGGAGAAAGTCATAGACCTAGTCCTCTTTATCTAGTAAGAAAACACTCAAAAAGACATTAGTTAGTTAATTAGCAATTTGCAATTAGTCTAAACCGTATTTGTAATATAAAATCAAAAGTATGAGAAGTGCAATTAAAAGCACGAAACACCACTAGATCACTTAGGAACTCAACTCCCACACTAGTAACTCCTTGTGGATTCGATCCCGACCCGTTCGGATAAAAGATGCATTGACCCTCATCTTGCTACTATTTAGTAGTGTAGGTGGGCGCCGATCATAATTCATATCCCAAGGTAACCCCCCCTCCTCAGTATTCGATGTTGATTGTAAAGGAACCTTAGATATTTGATGAATTGATCTTCGATGCCTATTCTTAATCGGGCTTGATTCTAAGTTAGCACGATCCATTGTTAACTTGTTAAAAACTTTGCTGAAAATCCCATTTGGTACAAAACTGGTCTAAGGGAAAAAGAGTGCAACACGTGCTTTCAGACCTAAAGACTTTGTGATGCTTCTCGTTGATCACCTGCAAGTGTTAGTCTGAAATTTTAAAAAAAGAAATAAAATGGGGTCATAGCTTAGCAGTAATACCGTTTAAGGTGAGATATATTACAATTGCTCGGTAATTGTTCTACATTCATCATTACGAGCTTATAGGACCCTTTCCCGGTGACCTCGAGAATCTGGTACGCTCCTTTCTAATTTGGACCCAATTTCCCTTCGTTCGGATTTTGGGTGTTTAAGGTGACCCAGTTGCCCACCTTGTCACGTCGCATGTGCAAATATCAATAGTAACAATAGCACGGCATAAACCTCGTGCAACAAAATAACATCAGCACGACAGAAACCACGTGCATCACAATAATAACCGCACGATAGAAACCTCGTTCATCACAATAACAACTGCATGTCAGAAACCTCGTACATCACAATAACTACTGCACTACATAAACCTCGTGCATCAAAATAAAAAGTACAACAACAACAATGACAATAACACAAGAGTACGACAAAGTAATAAATCAACTTAGAAATTCCATAACTCAAAGAAACGGAAGAAACAAACTCACAAGGAAAGACACAACAGAAAGTAAGGATACCACCTAGCAATATCTCAACAAGAAAGAGATATCGTGTAGCAATGGCCTCCACATAAGTGCAATTCAACAACAAGGGAGATATCACGGGTCGATAATTCCGAATAAGGATAAGGAAACTATGATAAAAGATAACTAACTTCATTTAGGATTTAGCACTCACGAAAAGGGCACAACAATTACAATTAAGAATAAGCAACGGAAAGGATATTCATGGCCTCAATTAAGGATAAACAATTACAGAAGAGATAATAAAAATTTCAAATAAAGACAAGCAATTAGGAAAGGATGGCATGGCAGTCGAAGAGGCAACAACTTCAGTTAAGGCACACAAGAGTCAAATAGACAATAAGAGTGGAACATGAAGCAATTAATTCCAATAAAGACACGCCATATTAATTTAAAATCCATAAATCTCAGAGAAACAAAACCACACAACAGGATATTATAACATACATATAATTCATTACAAGAAGTATACATGGCATGATGTGGGGCCTAGCTACCCGGACATAACAATAGTAGCTGCTACGTACGGACTCTCGTCACTTGGTACGTACGTAGCCCCAGCAAACAATTAAATGTAGCATATAGAACACCTAAGGGGACAATTCCCTCTTACAAGGTTAGAAAGGAGACTCACCTCGCTCCGAAGATTCATCACCGGCTTCCAAGCCTCTACGATGACTAAAATGGATGCGCAACGTTCCCAAACTATCCAAATAACGATAATTCAATGAAAATATACTCAATAGATCATAACCAATTCAAATTACAAAGTTCCTCAGCCTGACTCAATGAAATGACCAAAATGCCCTCGGGCCCACGTGCCCGGACCTCGAAATTTCTTGAAGAAAAGCCCTACCCGAAGCTTTACTAATTCAATTACACATTTTACTCAATTATTCATGCTCAATTCGTGGCTAAAATCCAAATTTCCAAATTTCTAGGTTTCTTCAAAATACTAATTTTTCCACAAATTTTCCCTAATTTTCATGTTCTAATCCATGTTCTAATCTTGTATCTAACTTGGAAATAAGTAGAATGATCTTACCTCTGAATCTTGGTTGAAATCTTCCTTGAAATGCTCTCAAAATCCGTCCATGGCATATGTAAAATGAGGGAGAAATGCCAAAATCCCGTTTTAAATCAACACTGCCCAGATACGACCCTGTGCGATCGCACCACAGGCTCCGCGATCGCACAGGCCTTCCTTGCTGCCTCCAAAATTCCTCCTGTGTGTTCGCATAAGTCCTCATGCGTTCGCACAAGCCTAAGTCCCAGAAGCCTCCAAGCGCACCCTGTGCGATCGCACAAGATCACCTGCGGTCGCACATGCCAATTCTCTGCAGCCTAAATTTTCCTTCTGTGCGATTGCATACCTTTAGTTGCGATCGCACAAGACAAAATTCTAGACCTCTAATTTCTTCTCCCCGATCGCACAGCACACCAGATACACCAGAAAACAGCAACAGCAAAATAGAAGAAAGATGGCCCGAAACCACCCCGAAACACACCCGAGGCCCTCGGGACCCTGTCCCAACACACGACTCAGTCCCATAACACCCCACAAACTTTTTCGAGGCTCCAAATCACATCAAACAACGCCGAAACCACGAATCGCATTAAAATCCAACTTTATGAACTTTGAAATTTCTAACTTTCACATCTGATGCCGAAACCTATCAAATCACGCCCGATTGATCCCAAATTTTTCACACAAGTCATATTCGATATTATGGACCTTCTCCAATTTCCAGAATCGCATTCCGACCCCGGTATCAAAATTTCCATTTCCGGTCGAATTCTTTAAAAACCTTCAGTTTTCTATCTTTAGCCAAATGACCTTAAATTGACTTCCGGATATCCGAATTCACTTCCGATCGCGCTCCCAACTCCAGAATCACCATAGGAAGCTATTCCCAGACTATGAATCCCAAACGGACATCAATATCATTAAAATGTACTTCAAGCCAAACTTAAGAAATTTCTTCAAAAATGCTGACTTCTACAATATACACCGAAACGCTCTCTGGTTAGCCAAAACCCGTTCCGGACATACGCCCAAGTCCGAAATCATCATACGAACCTGTTGGAACTCTCGAATCCTAATTCCAAGGTCGTTTGCTCAAAATCCCAGCCTTACTCGATTTCTTCAACTTAAGACTTCTGAAATGAGAATTTCCTTTTAAATTCAACCCGAACCTTCTAAATTTCAACTCTGACCATACACGCAAGTCAAAATACCCTAAAATGAAGCTTTTCATGACTCCCAACTGCTGAACGACGTGTTGGATCTCAAAACGACCGGTCGGGTCGTTACATCTTAGGTCCTTAAGTTCTGCCCCTCTAGTGTGTGACTGCTTTGGGATTCCTGTGAGATCCCTATGAAATCTGATGCACTGGGTTGGCTTTTCCACACTGCACTTACTCAGTTCTGGTTATACAATCTGGGTGTGAGCACTGCCCGGGATCCTTGAGGTCCTTAGGGAACTCTGACACACCCGGACATGAGAAAGGCTATGAAACACTTGGGCATTTGAGACTATGAAAATCTGGGCCTGCTTCAGGATCCCTATATCTTAACTTCTTCTTTTCCTTTATCTATTTATGTAATTTATTCAGCGGGTCTGTAATAATTATTGTAAACAGATATTGAGGATGACTAGTGAAATGAGGAGTGTAGCTATATAGTTTTATCAATATCAATGGGTAGAAATCATGTCTTAGGCTTTTATATTCTCTATATTTGCATTAGAATCCATGTTTAAGACCAGCATATTCATTCAAATCATGCTAAGATGCATTAGATACCATGTCTTTAGGGCTTTCATGTTTACTACTTTAACGTACATCATATCTTTAATCCGCGTTTATGTCTGCCACTTAGAAACCCTGCTCCTAGGAAAATAAACAACGTCTTAATAATTCGGTAACCCTTTGTGTGCATTTAGAGATCATACTTTAGGAGTTCTGTTAATGTAAGGACCATTGACATAAAAACAAACGTTCATGTGCATTTAGAAATCATGTATTAGGCATTCTGTTTGCATTTGTTTAACCACGCCTAGTTTTAACTACTGATTCATGAAAAGATATAAAATAGTACCACGTACGATTCTCATGTCTGCCTTTAATAAAACTGGTAATAATCTCTGCATTCTCAGATTCACATCACTTAGAACAACATGTTTTAGGTTAAACAACTTCTGAATTATTTTTGACAATTCTGATAACTAATATGCACAATCCCCACGCCTAGGCAAGCCTTAGGTAATCAACCTCTACAAACTGGAACTATTTGTCGGATTGTGTTTGTGTTTAAAGGCTAAAAGGCTTAAAAATCAGTAGGCAAACTGGTTAGGACCTTGCTTCTAGGTTTATAAAACAAGGTTGCATATTTCTGTGTATTGATATTCACTTAGACATCCTGTCTTAGGATCCTGTCTAATAAAACTGCCTCTTGTTTGTGTTTGAGACGTGCTGCTTACGTGCATTATCTGAAGAGGTAAATCTGAGCCGCATAACTGCTTTCCTGCCTTTGTCTGATCAATCCTATTTGTTCTTTCCTGTCGCCTAGAATTTTACCCGTTTTAAAACTTTAGGGGTTTATCTAGAACTGCCTATATCTAGAGGTCCTAAATTCCTCCAAGACCATTAAGAAAGTACGGGTCACAACACACAGAGTTCGTTAAATAAACTCGCTTAATAACCGTTAAAAGGGTGGGGTAATGGGTATATATGGATATGATGACTGGTGCGCTAATGCCACGTGTAGCCCCTCACTGAGGAGTGATTACCGGGCATTGCATTGATGTGATCCTATAGGATAAAAAACTTAGGACTCCCCTATCCCCTTACATATGTATGCTTAGATTGTAAATCTTTTAAATCTTTATTACATATGTATGCTTAGATTGTAAATCCTTTAAACCTTATTACACATGTGTGCTTAGACTGCGAATCTTTTCAAAAACCATTATTTGTTTCTATGTGTATACTTTGACTGCCTATTTGCTACTTGTTTAAATTCACAAAGCTTGTTTTGCCGGGAACCATAGTTGTGGACTTTGAGGGGTGCCTAACACCTTTCCCTTGGAGTAATTTCAAGCCCTTACCCAATCTCTGGTTATTCAATTAGTGTTATTGTGACCCTTAATAGGTGCCCTAACGCACCTTAATTCGTTAGGTGGTGACTCTTCAAATCCTTCACATCCCTTATCCCAAAAGAAAATGAGTTGTCCCAATAATGTCAAAAATCCCGACTAATCCGAAAGGAAAGGAAAAAGGGGGCGCGACAATTGTGATGCACGAGGTTTCTGTTGTGCGGTTGTTATTGTGATGCACGAGGTTTCTGTCGTGTGATTGTTATTTGTGATGCACGAGGTTTCTAGCGTGTTGATGTTATTGTGTTGCATGTGGTTTCTGCCATGCTATTATTACAATTGATATTTGCATATGCATTGTGACAAGCTATATATGTGGGTTGCGCATGTGGCGAGACAAGGTAGGAACATTATTATGTACGTGTGGCAAGACAAGTCGAGCATTTGCTTTATTATTGCGCAGGTGACGAGACAAGGTGGGCTATGTTGGGGATTGATAGTGATGACTTGTGATGGCCGGGGGGCATTGTTATCGATGTTATTTGTGTTGTGGTGTGCCTACCCTGTGTGATTTATACCGTGTTCATTACGTGGTGATAATTTTTTATGTCTCATTCATTATTTCTATTCTTATTAGTTGGCTTGAACAGTGATAGAACATTGGCACAACCATACACGTAGTTAATCACCCCTAAAGATTCAAGAAAATGAATCATGATGTTATCGATCATTTCTATACACCCTCGTCTATTTGCCTCTACGTGAGAAGGGTACTATTGGCATGTGCGTCGTCCGTGCAACTATTAGTTATAATGAAGGCACAAGATTCCAAATGTTTAGGATTCACAAGTTGGGACGTGTGAATTATGAATATTTTGAGGTTCGGTACCTTGTGGATATTATTGGATAAAACCTGATGTGAAAGTGGTTATTTTCATCTAGTTGCTACCTGCCCTTCTTTTAATTGTGTTCACTTGATTTAGACTGTGTTCAGCTTACTCTACTATGTTATTACTTGTTGTGTTCCACTGCTAATTGTTATTTCTATTTCTTATTGCAAGTACCTTATTATCGTTGTCTTTATGCATAACTTTATAGAGATATTGTATTCTGTTAATTCTACACTTATACTCGCTCAGGTTATTTAGTCCAGTAGGTGTATTGACCGTTTCCTGTCACTACTCCACTTAGGTTAGTCTTGATACTTACTGGGTACAATTATGAAGTACTCATACTACGTTTCTACATATTTTTGTGCATATCCAGGTATTTTGGAGTCAGTCGATCGTTAGCTACCTGTACGGATTTTGCTGTGGCGACTCAAGGTAAATCTGATGCTGCATTCGCAGGCTTCAGAGTCACCTTCTAATGATGTGTTCATACAGTTTGTCCTTATTTCAAAATAATTGTATTTGTAGACCTCCTAGTACCTCAATAGAGCTTATGACTTGTACTACCGGTTTTGGGGATTGTAAATTGTATAGAGATTTCTATTCCTTATTGTCAGATGTTGGTTAAATACTGTTATTATTTCAATGAATGTTAGGCTTACCTAGTCCCTAAGACTAGGTGCCATCACGACCTCTTACGGAGGGTGATTAGGGCCGTGACACACGCACGCACACACACACACACACATATTTCTATATGTTATATACAAGAAATATATAAATTTTATACACTTTTGCGGCTACCGAATATAAATAATTTTGGCTGCATGCTAAAAGTAATCTTTGCTAAAAAAACATATTATTACAAACATTACAACAATAATTAAATGGAGTACTATTTTTGGACAATAAAAGTACTTCATTAATCTCCACATCTGAAATATTTTTAAGTGATAGTAGAATATAAAAGAAAGAAAAGCAAATTTGAAGGGAAAAAAAAAAAGAAAAAAAGGGAAAAGGTAATAAGAAATATGGGGAAATAGCTTTAAACAGGGCAATTGGAAAATAGAAAAGAATGGAAACAATCAAACAAGGAAAAGTCTACCTAATTGCAAAACATACAAAAAAGCTCTTTATTTACCCTAAAATTTGGATAACAGTTAAACTTATATTGTGATTTTAAGGATATGTGATTTCACCCAATACCAATTAATAAAGGAAAAAGTAAATGGCTAAAATAAACTGTAAAATAAATCAAACCAGTGTGTAAGTTGAGCCTCGACCTCGAAATAGAGTACTCTCGAGGTGATAATAGTATAAGAACAGTAAAGAATGAATAATTTTGATGAACAATAAGCAAAACAATAAGAAAAAACGAAATAATTATATATCTTTTTCTCAGTGAATAACGATGATTACAAATGATTAGAATTCATCTTTATATAGTAGATGAATCCTAATTATGGTATACTTTTAATTACAGAAGAAAATCGTAAAAACATCTTATTGACCGCTACTGATTTGATCCGTTCCAAGATTCACGCCACAATCCTCGACTAATCACGGATATCTCTCTTTTTCCGTTACTAAGCTATCCCGATATTACTTGAAGTCAATCTCTTCTGGCTTTGATTAATACCGACTTCGATCTAGAAAGAGGCTTCGATTTCGGACTCAATGTCTCAACTCTTTGATGCAACGTCCTAGTCTCGATCAAATAGTAAAATTGGGTAGTGATCGCTGCCCACCTATACCACTAATAAGAAATAAGGAAAGGGGTCGAAGCAGCTTTTACCCGACTAGGTGGGGATCGATATCCACAGGGAGTTATGGAAATGTGAGTTGAATTTCTACTTAACTTAGTAATGTTTCATGTTTTTAATTGCACTTCTCAATATAAAAGGTTTTGTATCTATACTAAAGTTAAGACGAAAAAGAACTATTTTCTAGTTAACTACAATCTTTTTGTGGATTGTTATCAAGTGATTAAAGGCACTAGGGTTGCAACTTACTCCTAGGCGAATGACTAATGGGGTCTAGAATCTAGGATAACTTTGTCAATTGTGGGTGAATGACATAACCTCATACTAAATTGCTCACCCAATACCTCTTGGTAATTTGGGTGACTTTGCCCGAATTGGCTTTCTCAAGCTTAATTGTGTGTTTCAACAAATCAAATAAAATGGCTCAAGTCGGGTTATCTCTAGTATCCACCCTTTTATTGGGGCTATCAATCTCTTGAATTCACCCCAATACCTTGTTAGTCTATTTACCTAGACTTGGGTCATCTCTCTCAAGAATAACCCTAGTCATGAAGGCATGAAATAGTGTTTGCAACAACTAAATCTGAGAATTATGCATGAAATAGACTAAAAATCAAACACCCCATCATAAATTCATCCTAAAATAGAAGACCCATTAGTTACCCACACTAGGGTTGGGTCACAACCCTAGCTTGAGGGTCTAGCTACTCATTTTTAAAGAAGAAATTAGGATAGATGATGAAATTAAACCCATAAATGTTGATTACAAGAAGAAAATCTAAGAAGTATTGTAAGATCTAAGATAAAATTACTCAAAACGGAATAAAACAACTATTCACGAGCTCACTACAACGCCTGATACCCTAAAAATGAGAAAAACATGTATTTATACTAGGCCGAAAATACTAGACAAAATTGCCCCTACGGATATTTCGCTCCCAGCAAAATTATGAGCGCTCCCGCGGATTGGCTTCCACTGTAGCGGAATAATGAGCGCTGCAGCGTTTTTGGACTTGTACATTCTCTGGAACTCCATTCCACTCCAAGCGGAATAATGTAGCGCCGCAGCGGTCCCTGAAAACGCTGCAGCGGAATAATACTGCTGACTGTGTTAGTGTGTAATCCCTAAATTTCTGACTCTCTGATCTTGGGGAAAGTCTCCCAGCGTATTTTTGAACGCTGCAGCGGCTGGAAAAACGCTGCAGCGAAATTGTGGCGCGGACAGCGGCTCAGCTTGGCCTAAAAACATACTCTCTGAAGTTTTGCAATGGGGCATCAGATGGAATTCCGTTGCAGTGAAGTGACAACCGCTGCAACAGAATATTGACGCTGACCGCGTTTATGTAGGGTTCTGGGACAATGCAAGTTTTTTGCTTCTCTTTGAGTCATTTTAAGTCAGTCTCTTCAATTCAACTCAATTCCTTCAATTTAAACAACTTGCATCAAATTTTGGGAGTGTTTTAATCAATTTCGCCCCAAAACTTAAGAAAACGAGAGTAAATAATAGGTACAAATCCCTAGTTATTAGGTAGCTCTGATTTCTATAGTATACAGATAGTCCCCTCATTTCTTGAAATATAATGATAAGAAACTAATTGAGCCTTTGATTTTTCTATGACCTCGATAGACAACGATGTCATCCTCGTGACATAAGCGATGGAAGTGACCGAAATGTCCCGTCGTTACAGTTTCCCAAACCATTAATGCGCGTCAGTGGGCGGTTGGACACTAGCTCCGTCGAACCGTCACCGTGAATCTATAAATATGGCTTCTTTTTGTTGAACCAAACTTTACTTTCATCTTCATCGGTTCTTTTAAGCTTTTAACCCTCTCAATCTCTTCTCTTTCATTACTCCTTAGGTTATCTCTGCTAGTTTTGAACCACCAAAACTTACTACTTTCCTCTTTATTCAACTCATATAATAGCGAAAACATCCAAAACCGTTCCACAAAAGGAAAAAGCCTCCTCTTCTTCTTCACGGCCAGCCGACGATAAAACGCCAGCGGAACCGCTCCCTGGGGAGTATGTTCCCGGCCCGAGTGTTCTTAAATTTGACTTCAAGACCAAGAATCCTCCATCGGTCCCTGGTCGATGTGAGCACGTATCGAGGTATATTTGCTCGATAATGGTGGGATATCTCGAGGATATAAAAAGGGATTGCAACTGGAGGGACAAAGTTGTAGAGATCCCTTCTCTTTTAGAAAGCATTACTACCCACGTGAAATGGTATCTAAGTGTTTACACTTACTCTTTCACGTTGGGCCCCCTCAATTCGGTCATCATTGACTTCTCCCGTCAATATAAGGTGACTCTAGGCCAAATACACCCTTCTTTTTGGCGCATCGTGATCATGTTCCGGTTCTTCACCAGCAAAGTTGAAGGGCTGTCGTTCACCCTCGACCACCTCATCAGGTTATACATCCCTCGAATCTTTCAAGGGTTGATCAAACTGCAACGTCAAGAGACCAATGCATTGTTCTCGAGTATCGACGAGGACAAAGACCGGGGGTGGATGGGTCGGTTTGTTCGGGTGAGGACTTGTGACCTTATCCCGAAGGATAAAATGCCATTTCCCGAGAAATGGAACCCCAAGCGTAAGTGACACTCTACTCGTTAATTTCCATGTTTTCACTTTCTGCTTCATTTAACATCTTCCTTTGTCGTGCATCGGTTGCTTGGATGCCTTGAGCAGTTCCTGACCTCGAGGACTGGGTTCGAAAGCTGGCTTCGACTTCTTCCTATGTTGAGCGCTATTGGCGCGACTTGGCAAAAGGTCGATGGGAATCAAAGAACCATGGTAAGTTTCCCTCTTCTTATTTCTGAGGCGTTGGTTACACTTCTTTTACTTAGTCTTTTTTGTGCAGTCCTGAACAAAGATGCAGTCTTGAGGCCTCCGAGTAGCGAGGATGAGGCTATGGCCCAAGTTCCGAAGCCGGGTAAAGATAATAAGAGGAAGAGGGTCTCGATGTTGCCGGAAAAGATCTCTCCTCCACAGTCGATGAAGCCACAGTCAATGAGAGAGAAGAGACAAATGTGACCCAGCCTTGTAAATAATTAGAAGATTGGGTTATGTCTGCAAAGTTACAAATATGGGTTATGTCTGAAAGGGTCCAAATACAATACACATGAACACATTACTAAGGACACATGACTCACTATCAACATTTCTGATCTGTGGTCCAGATAAAGCCAACACTTAGTTTCTAGAACATTCTTTACAAAGATAATTTTTATTTTACACTTTGTAAATAATTTATCTATATATTTTCCTTTCATAGTTGGTTACAAAAGTTTGTTAGGATATATAGAATCCTAGGCGAGCACACGTTAGAGAGAATAAATTGTATAAATACACTACACTGTACAGTCCTTTTTTTATACAAAAAATGGAAATGTTCCTTTCCAAAACTCTTTTCTCTCAAATATTTTCATGGTATCAGAGCACTGATAAACCAATCCTTTTTTTTTCTTTCTTCTCTCTTCTTCTTCTGAAAAATGACAGGAGAAAAATCTGATCCAAAAACTCCTTCTTTAGGAGGTACTTCCCAGGTTTCCTCTTTTCCTTCTCAGCAGGTAGATCCATGTCATCCTTATTTCTTAACATCTTCTGATAATCCTGGTAACAATTTGATCAACATAAACTTCGATGGATCTAGCTATGGAAATTGGCGTAGAGGTGTTTTGATTTCACTTTCAGCCAAAAACAAGTTGAGATTCATCAATGGATCTTGTCCTAGTCCATCATCTGATTCACCACTGCTTGATCAATGCCAAAGGTGCAATGACATGGTGATTTCTTGGTTGCTCAACTCCCTCGGCGGAGAGATTGCAGAAAGTGTCATTTACTCGCAAACAACAGAGGAGCTTTGGAATGAACTGGAACAGAGGTATGGACAGGCAGATGGGACAAAACTCTTTCAGCTGCAAAGAGAACTTAATAACATCAGTCAAGGAACAAGTGATATGGCAGGGTATTTTACTAAGCTTAAAAGGTTATGGGATCAAATGAAAGTACTCAATACTTTTATGCTATGCAACTGTGATAGCAAATGTGGATCTAAGGCACACAACCTTAAGATGAATGAGGATCAAAAGCTAATTCAATTCCTTATGGGTCTCAATGATGGTTATTCTAGTGTGAGAGGAAACATTTTAATGATGAAGCCACTCCCCACTACTGCTCAAGCATATTCTATATTATTGCATCAAGAGACTCAAAGAGAGGTACACTCTAATTCCAGTTCTATAACTGACTCTTCTGCTTTTATGGTTTCTGGTTCAAACTGGAATTCACAAAGAACCTCAACTAAGTACAAGCCAACTAATAAGAATACTAAAGTTGGGAACAAGAAATCTGATTTATATTGCAAATACTGTAAGAAATTTGGACATGTGAAGGAAGAATGCTATAAGCTAGTAGGATATCCACATCATTTTAAATTCAACAAATAGAGAAGGGGGACTTTTGGAAATCAACAAGCTAATATGGCAAGAACTGGACCAGATCTTACCTCAGGAGTTGGAGGAGATACAATGTCCACTTTGATTGGGACTCAAGGATTCACCAAGGATCAGTGTGATTAGTTGATTCAAATGTTCCAATCAGTGCAAGCAAAGTCTGAAGGGCCTTCCACTGTCACCACTCCCGCTGCAAACCTGGCAGGTATGCAACATGCTTTGATCACTATTACCTCTCTTCTGTCTAACCTAACCAAAAACCCATGGATTGTTGATAGTGGTGCCACACAACACATGACTTTTGAAACACATATGTTAATTAACATAAGAGTATTTTCTTTTCCTCTCTTAGTCATTCTAGCCAATTCTTGCAAGGTAAAATCTTATGGTGTAGGACATATATGTCTATCTCCAAAAATGAAACTTTCCAATGTACTTTATGTACCTGATTTCAAGCATAATCTTTTGTCAGTAAGTCAATTTGTCCATCATATGAATTATGATATGTTATTTACTAAGGAAAGATATGTTTTGTAGGTCCCTTCAATGAGGAAGGACCCCCTTTTTGGTGAAACCACAACTGGTCTCTATGTGCTAAAGGATGATGCTTCTAAAATCGTAGTCAACTCACCTATGTCATCAGTCTCCGTGTCTTTTTCTTCTAGTAAAGAGTCTTGTTTGTCACAGTCTTTGTCTACTGTTTCAGATTCTGTTTATGAAAGGGCAGAGTGTCCTGTCCTCTTGTGTCATGTTTGTCCTGAAATTTCAAATGAGAAAATGAATAAGAATGTTTTTGTTTCCAATGTGTTTGATTCAGCAAAATTGTGGCACTTTCGTTTGGGACACCTACCATATGATGCAATGAAAAATATAAAAGGACTACCAGTTTCATTTAAAGATAAAGGAGATTTCCCTTGTGAAATTTGTCACATGGCAAGGCAATCCAAACCATCATTCCCTAAAAGCACAATCAAAACCAAGCATTGCTTTGACTTGATACATATAGACACATGTGGACCTTACAAGACACCTACATATAAAGGAGAGAAATACTTTCTAACTGTGGTTGATGACTACTCTAGGAGCACTTGGACATTCCTATTGACCACCAAATCCAATGCTTTTACTACTTTGAAATCTTTTCTAGCCCTTATTGAAAGACAATTTTCCACAAAGGTAAAGATAATTAGGTCTGACAATGCTTTTGAATTAGGGCCCGGACAAGTTCAAAAGGAATACTTTCATTCTCAAGGCATCATTCATCAGACCACTTGTGTTGCAACCCCACAACAGAATGAGATTGTAGAAAGGAAACATAGACATTTGTTGGAAACCTGTAGGGCAATGTTATTTCAGTCACATCTTCCTAAAAAATAATAGGGGGAATGTTTGCTCATGGCCACACATTTGATCAACAGGTTCCCTTCTCAAGTTTTAAATCTCAAATCTCCTTACCAAGTGTTGTTTGGAATGATCCAATCTATTCTATGCTCAAACCTTTTGGATGCCTATGCTTCAGTTCCACTCTTTCCAGGGACAAAGATAAGTTAAGCCCTAGAGCTTTACCATGAGTTTTTCTTGGCTATCCATTTGGTAAAAAGGGGTACAAGGTGTTGAACTTACAGAATAATCACATGATGATTTCTCGAGATATTAAGTTTATTGAAACTGTGTTTCCTTTTTCTTATTTTGTCCCCATGTCTAGACTATTTCCTGCTTGTTTTCCATGTAATCCCGAGTCTATCATTTCATCTTCTCCTGTTACATATTCTATTACATCTCCTATTACATCTTCAACAAGTCCTTTTCTATCAGAAACACATAGTTCACCTGTGTTCCAGTCACCTTCTTATCAAATGTCTCCTATAGTATCTTCTATTCCTGCGACTAATGAAGTGTTACCTTCAGCACCAGAGCACCATCTGAGGAGATCACAATCCACCTAAGTATTTATCAGATTATATTTGTGACAATGCTTTTACTGTTATTTCTCCTAATCCTCCTTGTTTTCCATTTTTTCATTCTTCATTTTCTGTGATAACACCACATAACCAATCTATAATTAGATCAATTTGTCAAATCCATGAACCTACTTCTTACCATCAAGCACTATTGCATCCTGGTTGGAAAGTTTCAATGGACAAGGAATTTGATGCACTGGTTTCCAATTGCACCTGGGATATAGTTCCCCTTCCTGAAGGAAAGAAAGCCCTACCCTGCAAGTGGGTTTACAAGGTCAAACTGAAATCCAATGGTTCATTGGAGAGATTAAAAGCAAGATTGGTAATACGAGGGGATACTCAACGTGAAAGGATAGACTATATAGAGACTTTCTCCCCAGTGGTAAAAATGACAACTATACAATGCATACTAGCTTCGACAGTAAAGAGAAATTGGTTGATTTACCATCTCGATGTCAATAACGCCTTTTTACATGGCGACTTGAACGAAGAGGTCTACATGCGATTTCCACCTGGTATGACTCCTTCTTCTCCATCTCATGTAAGTCGGCTCCGCAAAATCCTTATATGGATTGAAGTAGGCGTCTCGCCAGTGGTATGCTCGATTATCCTCTTCTCTTGCTACGATGGGATACACTTCTTCTTTGAACGATTACTCATTGTTCTTCAAGCATACGGGGAAGCTGGTTACCCTTCTTGCTGTCTATGTTGACGATATCTTGATTACTGGGGACAATACACAGGAGATCAGTGAAATCAAACAATTCTTAGATGATAAATTCAAAACTAAAGATTTAGGAGAAGCTCACTATTTTCTGGGTATGAAATTGGTGGGCGAAAATGGGGGACTTGTTGTGACCCAACGAAAGTTTGCCATTGAATTACTTCAGAATTTGACTGTGTGGGGAGTCGTTCAGTCTCCACACCACTGGAACCCAACATCAAGCTCACATCAAAGTGTGGTACACCCTTGAAGGATCCCTTGACTTACAGACGACTACTTGGAAAGTTGAATTTCTTAACCAATACAAGACCAAACCTTTCTTATGCCGTTCAAACTTTGAGCCAATACATGCAATCCCCACATTTGGTCATTTTCAAGCAGCTTTGCATACTTTGCGATATATCAGTGGTGATCCTGGGCTTGGTCTGTTCATGTCTTCTGATTCCTCTTTTCAAATTTTTGCCTTTTGCGACTCTGATTGGGCTTCCTGTGCCGATACTCGGAGATCTGTTAGCGGATTCTTTCTTAGCTTAGGGGGATGCCCAATTTCTTAGAAATCAAAGAAGCAACCAGTTATTGCAATTTCTTCAGCAGAAGCAGAGTATCGATCTATGAGACGACTGGTGGCAGAGATTACATGGGTGGTGCGTCTTCTTCAAGATCTCGGCGCTCCGCCTCTTTTACCAATTCCCCTTCACTGTGACAATCAATGTGCCATACATATTGCAAAAAATCTTGTTTTTCACGAACGAACCAAGCATATCGAGCTTGATTGCCATTTCGTTCGTGAAAAACTGCTTGACGGTTTGATTTCTCTGTCTTTTGTCCCATTTTCTTCTCAACTTGCTGATTTATTCACTAAAGCTTTAGCTAGTCCACTGCATCGATCTCTTCTTCACAAGTTAGGAGTCCGAACTCCGGTCTCCCACTTGAGGGGGGTGTTGTCGGTAAAGATCTCTCCTCCACAGTCGATGAAGCCACGATCAATGAGAGAGAAGAGACAAATGTGACCCAACCTTGTAAATAATTAGAAGATTGTGTTATGTATGCAAAGTTACAAATATGGGTTATGTTTGAAAGGGTCCAAACACAATACACATGGACACATTAGTAAGGACACGTGGCTCACTCTCAACATTTCTGATATGTGGTCCAGATAAAGCCAATACTTAGTTTCTAGAACATTCTTTATAGAGATAATTTTTATTTTACACTTTGTAAATAATTTATCTATATATTTTCCTTTCATAGTTGGTTACAAAAGTTTGTTAGAATAGATAAAATCCTATGCTAGCCCACGTAAGAGACAATGAATTGTATATATACACTACACTGTACAGTTCTTTTTTATACAGAAAATGGAAATGTTCCTTTCCACAGCTCTTTTTTTCTCAAATATTTTCACTCGACATCCGAGGACCCCAAACCCATAAAGGCAGCAGTTTGGAAACCAACGGGGGAAGTCATCCCTCTAACTGTGGAGTCACTCCAAAGGCTGAGAGAAGAAGAAGAAAACAAGGGCGGTGACTCGGCGCTAGTAACTCGAGTGAGGAAGACTACCAAGACCGCCAAATCCTCTAAATCGGCGGCGATTGTCGAGACCCTGCCTCGTGATGAGGAGGTTTCGAAGAAAGATTTGGGCAAAGTCCGCGAATCTCCTGAGGTCGAGGTTATCCCTCGTCAAACAACAAACATACCAGAGGGGTCTGGTCCCTAATGCCCAAAATCTGCAAAGGAGAGGCGAAATGGAGGATAAGTTGGTAAGCTTCCTGTGAAAATCTCTCTTCCATATGCAGTTACAATGGCTTCAAAGAGGAGCGAACTCACAAGCAATGTCGAAATTCCATCCACTTCAAGCTCAATAATCCCTCCTCCACTTCCCCAAGAAATCATCTTCCTGATACTCTCGAAGCTGCCCGTGAAGTCACTGCTGCGATTCAGGTGTGTATCAAAACCATGGTTTGCTCTAATATCTAGCTCTGAGTTCATAAAAGCACATCTCTATTCCTCCGCTAATGACAAAGAATACCGCCGCAGTAGGGTTATGTTAAGCTTTGGATATAATTACCTCAAGGACTGTTCTTTACGTTCCTTACTTTACAGCCCAATCACTGAGGCATTTGACCCGCATTCTCCCATGAGCAAATCCCACACTGCTTGGTGTGTGGGTTCTGCCAATGGATTAGTTTGTTTGAACATTGGACTAATGTGTATCCCGTTTGATAGGACTTCACCAAATGATTTATGTATTTGGAACCCATCAATTAGGAAGTCGAAGAAGTTGCCTGACTCAGGAGTTACATTGAGGAGGGGTTGTAATAGCTATTCAGGATATGGTTTTGGATTTGATGAGTTACATGACGATTATAAAGTTGTGTTTATTTTCAATAGTTTTAGTGATTTTCCTTCATATGATACTAAGGTCAGAATTTACAGCCTAAAGACTGATTCTTGGAGAACGGTGGATAATTTTCAGGATGACTTTATGGCAAATAGTGCAGGTATATTTGTTAAAGGGAAGCTTTATTGGACCTCAGTTTCTAGTGTTTATGAGCTCAATGACGACTGTAGATGCAACATCATTTGTTTTGATTTAGCAAATGAGACATGGGGAATGGTGGATCAACCCAATTATGGAGAAGGCAAATTTAGTTTGATGCCGGGAGTTTTCGGAAGTGATCTTTTCGTGATTTGTAACCATGAGGGAAGTCATTCTGATGTGTGGGTTATGAATGATTATGGAGTTGAAGCATTTTGGACAAAGATGTTCACCATTAGCTGTCCTGATGATCCTGGGAATTACGTGCATTATCGACCCTTTGACATGTCATTTTCACCGCCGATTTGCCAGTCAAATAAGGGTGAAATTTTACTTTTGTATCGGTCAATTTTTATGATATACAATCCAAAGGATGATTCAATCAGACAACCAGAGGTTACTAAATTTGAGAGCTGTTTTGAAGCACAAATCTACGTTGAAAGCCTTGTTAGTCCCTCGTTGGTTGCTGGGGACACGGTAACCATGAATACTAACAGCCATGTCGTCTATAACTGTAAGAGTTCTGCTTTACCCATTTCGTTTTACGAATTGATGTTCTCCTTTTGCATTTCCTTTTAGTGATATATAGAACAAGACAATGTATATCTTTGAAGCTATACATTACATTTTCTTGTATTGGTTGGAGTTCTTCTAAGCATTCCTCCTTTTTATTTTGTCACTATTTGCATGAAACAAAGGTTATTAGGTTGTAGTATATTGTTTTTCAAAGTTCAAGTTAGAGTAAATATATGTTGTTTGCTGTCTTAAATAGAGGTTTAGAAGACATGATTTTCCTCTAGGCAGGGTGTCCCAACATCTTGGTTAGTCTTGCATTCAGGTTTTGCGGCACCTGTTGTCCATTTCATTTGGGGATACATAATAGAGCTAAAAGAAGAACAATAAGAATAATGAACTAGTGTTGAGTTCTGACATAATATCCAATTTTGGTCTTTTTCCTTGTATCAGGCTGTTTCTTTTCTCTTTCTGGCAATCTTTTTCTTTCTTTTACTTCTTTGGTAAATTAATGGCCGAATCTTGTTTCACTCTGACAAACATTGTGATGGAAGCACAAACAGTTTGGATGAGAAAACGAGATTTAGGAATTAAAGCTGCAATAGTCATGAGAGTGGAGTGAACGACCAAATCCGAGGGGAGTCCAGGAGAGTAATGGATTTGGACTGAGCCCTTGTCTGATAGGGTTCTATTAATTTAAATTATAGAATGAGTAAATAATTTCATACTGATTTGTTACTTTCAAAAAGAGATAGATCTACTTTACTGATTATTTATGCTTTTTTCTCAATAGACCTGGACCACATTTGCAAACGGTCTTTTAGAATTGTTAGTCGCTACAATGCATTCTACACAATTCGTCACAATAGGGATCATTCTACTTAATATCTCAAAACCTTGCTATCCATCTCTCGAAAGCCTTGGAACGCTCATTATTTCCTTTTTTTTATTTATAAAGTAAAATAATTAATTAATAAGTTACCAAGATGGTACGATAAAGTTACAGAAAAACATCCCAAGTTACAACATCAGCAAAATATTCTCCCTCTCCTAACACCACTAGGAAGTCCATAAATTGATTCAGATTTCCTAACTGCCTACATTCTTATAATGTTATTTCTCTGTCTTTCAAAGCAGGTCTTGTTTCTTTCCAGCCATAAGGTCCATAGAATGCACAATGGAATGGTTTTCCCCATCTGTTTCAGCCTTCTAGGTACTCTTCGGGATTGCCAAGTTTCTAATAAGCCCCTTACAGATTGAGGCATCACCCAAGAAATACCACAGATGCTAAAAAATAGATCCCAGCATTGCGTAGATACTCTGCAATGCAGAAGTAGATGGTTCACTGATTCTTGCTCTTATTCACATAGTTAACACCTATTGCACAGGCTAAAACCTCTTCTCTGCAAATTGTCATGAGTTAAACAGGCTCCCCATGCTGCTATCCACCCAAAGCAAGCTACCTTAACTGGAGCTTTGGTTTTCCAAATAATCTTCCAAGGCCAGTTGTTATATCTGTGATTTGACTGTTCTATCAACCTGTCGTAACTCGTAACAGCTTTTCACAGAGCAATGTTGTAAAGAGCGTGAAGCGAGGAAAACCGACAAGCCCCTTTCGCTTAAAGCGTGAAGCAAGAAGCGAAGCACTCACTTTTTTTCTCTGCTGCTAGATGATGTTTTGAGAAAAAGACAGTTTTTTTATTTAAGTAACGTTGACAGCCACTTAATATAGTGAAGCACCCGCTACTGTCGCTTCTTGCTTCAGTTGCACTTCTCGCTTTTTTGGCAGAAGCGCACGCTTCATATCACCTGCTACGCTTGACAACACAGAAGCGACCATGTGCCCACCTCGCTTCGCTTCGCGCTTTAAGAGCTGAAGTGAGCGCTTTTCACAACAGTGTCTATTAACTATCTGCAACCTGTATCTGAGTAGAAATCAGAGATGGTACCATCCTTGTTAACAGAATAATTGAACAAATTAGGGAATCTAGATTTCAGACATTCATCCCCTATCCGTAAATCTGTCCAAAACTTGATTCTTTGTCCACTTCCAACTTCCAGTTTAGTATAATCCAAAAATTCTTCCCATAGTCCGTTAATGCACTTCCATTAACCACCTCTTGCCTTCATGTGTAAAGAAGGAGGTCTCCAGCCTTTCTTATTACCATAAAGGCATTAATCAAATTCTTCCAAACTTTATTATCTTCCGGAATTTATCTCCAAAGCAATTTGAAAAGTAGGCTCTTATTATGCAATTTCAAATTCCTTACTCCAAGAATACCACCTGCCATTTTAATTAAATGCAATCTGTTTTAAGTAGCATTCCCTTCCCATAGAAATTAGTTTCTCAAAGAATTCATCTTTTTTTCTACTGCAACAGGCATTGAGAATAAAGACATCAAATATGTTGGCATACCATCCAACACAATATTAATTAGAGTGAGTCTACCCCCAAAGGATAGGTACTGTTTCTTCCAAGGAATTAGCTTGCTTGCGCACCTGTCCAGAACCCCTTCTTTGACCCCAAAAGAAGCCCTAAGTAGATTGTTGGAAACTTCTCCACTTTACAATCCAAAATGTCAGCCAGTTCATCAATAATATCATCAGCATTTATACTGAATATATTACTTTTTGCCAAATTAGTCCTCAAATAAGTGACTGCGTCGAAATTTACAAGAACTCCTATGAGGTAAAGCATCTGTTCTTTCTCTGGCTCACAAAACAGTAGAGTATCATTGAGAGATTTAAACCCTGTCTTCATCAGTACTTCCAAAGCTCATGCCTTTAATCCATCCTAATTCTTCTGCCTTCATTAACATCTTACTGAAAGCTTCCATTACCAGAGTAAATAAATAAGGGGATAAAGGATCCCCTTGCCTCAATCCTCTTTGAGATCTAAAATAGCCTTGGGGGTTTCCATTTATCAACACAGTGAACCTGAAAGTGGAGATACAATAACTGATTCATTCAATCCACTTGTCACCAAAATTCATCTCCTTCATTATGCTTAACATACAAGACCAATTAACCTGATCATATGCCTTTTCTAGTTCAAGTTTACAAGCAACACCTCTCTTCTTCCTTTTCAACAGATATTCGATACTTCCATTAGCCACTGTAGATGCATCTGTTATTTGTCTACTCTACCCTTAATGAAAGCATTCTGACTCTCAGAAACTAGTTTGTCAATGACCAATTTCAGTCTTTCTGCCAACAGCTTCGCTAGAATCTTGTACACACTCCCCAATAGACTAATGGGCCTAAAATCTTTCTCCTCTATTGCTCCCTTTTTCTTGGGAATCAAAGCAACAAAAGTAGAATTTAGGCTCCTGATAAAGGTCCCTTTTTTATGAAATCTTTCAACAGTTCTCCACACATCATCCTTTACTGTACTCCAACATTTCTGAAAAAACATAAGGTTGAAACCTGGGGCTTTGTCACCTCTGAAAGATTTGATTACATCTTCCACCTCCTCCATTGTAAATGGTCTGTGCAGCCATTCCTTATCTTCACCTCCATTTGTTATTTTCTCGGGATAAAGTGACAATTTCTTCTCTATTTACGCTCAAATTCTTCTCAATTTCTGGTTTTTGTCGCTTAAAATGAGGATTTACTCTATTCCACTTGGAGTTATGTTTGTAATCACTGATTTTCATCGTCAATGTTCTTCAACTCTTTGTTGGTTTATTTTTCTTTTTTTGTTCTTCACTAGTTGTAACAGGTTCTTGTCAATATATATCATTAGCAAAAATAGGGCCGGACACTTTATTCTAACACGAAGTATTAGGAATGGAGGTAAGAGATAATTCCCCAAACTCTTCTCTTGCAGATTCTTATGAATATTTCAAGTTTATCAGTGAGGGGGAAAATAAAATGAAGTTTTGTTTGATTGTTTTCTCTCCCAATGAATTCATAATCGAGCCTAGTCTCTAAATAAGCAGTGATTGATATTTAACTTTTGTAAAAAGGACTCTTCATCATTTCTAATGTCACGTGGAGGCAAAAGATCTAGGTGATTTCTTCCTATCTGTCCAAACCTTGGTGGAAAGAGTTACCCTATACCGGTGGGAGGTAGTGTGAAATTAGTCGAGGTGTGCGCTAGCGGGCTCCAACCTAAGTTGCTCGGACTCGGATGCGGGTGTCCGATACGGGTGCATATCTAGAGGTCAAATCCTTCATGATCTAAATTTAAAGATTCGGGGGTACGGATACGGGTGCGGGGATTCGGCTAAAAATAATTCAATTATTTAAAAATAGAGTTATAAAGATATGTCTAAATTATGAGACATTATGTGGAAAACTTACAAGGTATTCCGAGAAGGAGAAAATATTGAACAAGAGTAAAATTTTAGAAGGAGATAAAAATTGGGTCAAATATCTCTTGGTACTTACTAATTCTGGTATTTTGTTAGAACTTTGAAAGGCTGATATTGAATTTCAGTTTTTTTCTTTTTGATGTAGCTCCATCTACGTTGTGACATAAATATCGCAATTTCAACCCTGCAAGAGTAGTATCTTGGCATAAAGTATTACTGTATTGGATGCATAAGTTGTACTCCAACGCTTTCTGTTTCTTCCTTATAATTTTTGTTGTTGTTGACATTATGTGTATGCATTATAACTCAAATACCATATCCTATTCAAATTAGTCTTACAATTTTCTAGACTATGTATGTATTTGTTCTAAAGGTACTTTTTAATACTTTTTACAGGTTTTGGATACTGGAGTTTACAAGCAAAGAAACAGGTTCTGAACATACAAGTTGATTATCGCTTCACTAGGAATGTTGGGCAAACTTTATATTATAATCCAGGGATGTTGCTAGTATAGTTTTTTCTGCTAAGGGGTTGTGTAAACAATATTGTGGCTTATTACGTCATGGCGATACAGTGCCACTAGCGGGGATGTTAACCATTTTCTGCAAGTATAATTACTATATTTATCTTTATGACCAGGTTTCCTAGCTGCAAATTAAAATTTCTGGTAAAAGACCTGTGCGAAATTGTTCGTCTTTAGGACCAGAATATATATATGTTCGCAAAATGCCTGATCGCTTTAATAACACACGCATTGATTCCAATTAGCGACCAGAAACTATGTCTAATCGCGAAGCTTAAGACCAGGTTTACATATTTTGAGATCTTAAATTACGGACCAGATTTCTAGTCTAGTATATAATCAAGTGTTCTACTACCAGACTTTGTCCCAGTGGGAAGCTATTGTGTTAGCATGGAACTGCATGTGATTGATCAGGTTATCCTAAAAGAATGAGTATCAACTTTTTGGAAAGTGTTACATTAAATATTAAACAGATAATGATGTCGTACGGACCAACAATAAGTACGATTTACCCTTAGATTAACAGACAAAAACCATCGATGAGCTCTAGATACAACACAATAGTGTCGTATATACAGCATATGTCACGGATCAATGTTCCCTTGTATTTTTCCTTAAAGCCAGATGTCAATTAGTTTAGTGGTTCGCCGATTGAAAATGATCCTTTACCCAAATAAAATACATTGTTTATCTTACAATTATTATGCTAAGTATGTTTTATACCGGGTCTATGCTAATTATTATTACTAATGTATAGGGGTGTGCATTCGAATCGGTTTATCGATAAATCGAATCGATTATTTGTTATCGGTTTATCGATTTCGATTTCGAAATTTTCCTTATCGATTTATCGATTTCGATTTCGATTTTATCCTTTTCGCTTATCGGTTTATCGATTTATCGATAAACCGATAAGATATACTAAAAAGCTAAATATACCCTTATTTTATAATACCATTTCCTTTACCCTAAGTCCCTAACATAATTTTATTGTATTGCTTAAAATAGTTAAATAATATATTAATTGCCTGACTTGTTAATATACATTCTTATTTTATTTTTTATTTTTTATTTTTATTTTTATTTTTTATTTTTTATTTATTTTTTATTTTTATTTTTTTAAATATTTTTTATATATATATATTCTTATTAGATTTTACTAATCTTGGCAAAGAAGCTTCCACCGACGATGTTTGCTAGAGTTAGTTAGCTGCTATGTAAGTTCTCCATTTTAAATAATATACTTGTAAAAGAATGTGATGTATTACAAAGTTCTTAATATTTTTCTTAATTTCTTCCATGTTTAAAGGTTAGTAGTTTCAGCAAGGGATATCACATTTAACGAATGATCATATTTAAAACTCAAGAGAATGAAATTCAAATTAATGAAAAACAGAATTAGCCTTGATGATGTTTTTTTTTTTATACCGTTGGAGTTTTGGTGGCATACATTTGATCCTTTACTTTAGTTTCGTTGCGTGTGCTTGTTGACACAATTTTTATTTTATAAACGGTGTTCGTCTTATTTTAGCTTCTTTTTATCCATATTAGTTAGGTGTGTTTATAGCGATATACGTTTCGTGGAATCCCGCAAATTTTCTTATTGGTGTAATCGATAACCGAATCGATAAGCCCCAAAAATCGATAAATCGAAATCGAAAAAATCGAAACCTTATTGAAACGATAACGATAAGCATATGTACAAATCGATAATCGATAAACAATTATCGATAAGGATCAAAATCGAATTGATAAATCGAATGCACACCCCTACTAATGTATATCGCACCGTTTAATGATATGCATTTTCTACATTTTTCTTAAAAAGTTATTCAACTTCGCAGAAAATTGATAAAGTTGGGGGTTGGTGTTGTTGTACTTGCTTTGGGTGGTTGAGATATTATGTGATTATCTGGTTTTATGTGCACAACATTATCATCATTAAAAAGGGAGAATTTGAGTATTGAGGTTTTGATGATTAACAAAGTTTGTTCAGAGGACATGCTCTAAGAACCAGGTCCTCAACATACCTATTTAACTGTTATAAGAACCAGGTCCTCAAGGTTGATGATTACACGTTCCTATAAGACAATAACTATATCACAAAGTTACTCGAGTCCGAGTTCAGAAGAGGACCGCAAAACATGATAAGGGTTGTTGTCCAAGAAGATATGCTTGCACAAATGAGAAACAACAATCCCAAGAATTGTGGAGTCCTTGGAGCAGTAGGAGTCATATCAAACGAGAAGCTGACATAGGACTCCTAAAAGATCTCGGAGTCCAGGGATTTTAAATACTATCTTTTTGTACTGCTAAGATTATTCCTTTTGCACATCAACTGAAGAACTACATTTTCTATACTCAAGTCAAGTACCAATGTATGTGTTCATCTTGAGTCAGTCTAGTAAATGTGTTTTAAGTAATCGAGTTGCAATCAAAATGTCAGTATACAATTAGTGAGTTGGAGTGAGTGTTTGATTTTGTAAGTTAGAGTAACTTATAAGTCAATTAGTTGAAGTAGGAGAATTGGAGAGTATTAAGTTACAAAATTGTAATCAATACATTTGGCTCATTGTTCTAGTGAGGTTGAAGCTAAAATCATGTGGTAGGCCGTGGTTTTTGTACCTTTTGAGCCGGGTCATTTTTCACGTAAAAGTTACTGTGTTTACTTTACTATTTATTTTTGCTTACGCTTAAGGAGTAAGGTAACATACCAAGTTCTTTAGTAATCTATAAATGCACTCAATCTAACAATTGGTATCAGAGCAGGTTCTCTCACACACAGTTAACACCTAGAGAGATCTTGGAAGCAAAATGAGTGCTCCACTTGGAATTAACGAAGGACAATCAACTATTAAACCACCCATGTGTTGGTGGAAAGCAAGAATGGAAGATTTTCTGACGGCTGAAGACTATGAACTATTGGCCATAGTGAATCAAGGTCCACTAACTCCTACTAAACAAAATGGTAAAATCAAACTGTTCCCAAAGACTCTTATAAATTTGTAGAAACAGATTTCAGAGATGGATAAGAATGCAAAGGCCAAGAAAATCCTTATCTATGGATTTGGTCTTGATGAGTACAACAAGATATCAACTTTTCTCTAACGCAAAACAGATCTAGGATGCACTTCAAACTGCTCATGAAGAAACAAACCAAGTGAAGAGATCAAGGATCGAATTGCTTATGAGGAACTATGAGCTCTACTTCATGAAGTAGTTTGAGCCCATCCAGGAGATGATGACTAGGTTTACTATAATAACAAATGAACTGAAGTCACTTGAAAAAGTGTTTACTTCAGAAGAGTTGGTTAACAAAGTTCTAAGGATTCTTCCAGCTTCATGGGAATCAAAAGTCACATCTATTCAGAAGGAAAAAGGGGATGAATAAGATCTCACTTGATGAGTTGGTTGGATACTTAAAGACTCATGATATGAGAAAGATAGAACTGCGCAAGGAAGAACCAAGGAGGGATAAGGCCTTGGTTCTTAAGGCATCTGAAGAGGATGAATCTGACAGTGATGATCTTGACCTAGCAATGTTTGCTAAGTTCAAAGAGTTCATGAGGTATTCCAAAAATGCATCTAAGAGAGAGAACAATGGTAAGCCCAAGTAGATAGATAAAGCCTCATATGATGAGTGCTCCAAGTATAACAAGCTAGACTACATGGTCAAATACTTCCTAATGTGGGAAATTGAGTGGAAGAAAGAAAGAGTCGAAAAGGAGAAACGAGAAAAACTGAGAGAGAAGGGTCCAAACAAAGGAAATATCCTAGGCAAAGGATTCATTGAAGCAATGAAGCAAGCTTTTCTAGCAGCATATGAGGACTGTGGAATTGATAAAGAGGAAGAGAAAGAGGACAAGGCCAAAAGTCTCTATGTTGTAATTGATGCACTTCAGGCAGTAGAGATTGACCCTCCAGTATAGCTTGGAATGTACATTGGAAGACCTTCTCTATTCGATGGACATCACTAAATGGAAGATGCGTATAGAAACGTTCCTTTAGGCCACGGACTTTGATCTATCGCTAATTGTCAGCCATGGACCAATCATCCCCACCAAAGTATATAGTGAAGGAAACAAATGTAACTAGAGATAAGAGGATTATGATGATGAAGATCGTCAGATAATCCAGAAAAATGTCAAAGCAAAGGATCTGCTCTACATAAGTTTACCCATAAATGTTCTCTACAAGGTGTCCTCTTGCATCTCTGCTCATGATATATGGAGGATCTTAGAGGCTGATTTGGAGATGAAAACCCTGAAGTTGCGCTGATAGAAATTGAAGAAAACCAAGCAGAAGAAGAAGTGATAAGGATGATGTCGATGAGTGATTCAAAGACTGAAGATGAAACAAATCAGGTAAGTATCTCTAACTTGAAATAAAATATTCATGTTATGTCTAAGAACAACTATGGCCATAACTGTGACCATGATAAGTGAGATGGACAAAATGAGTGTTCGAAATGATCAATTAATAATCATCTTTTCATGTGTTAAACTTGACCTCAAAGAACTTGAATCTGACAAAGCTGATCTTGAAGGACATGTCAAAGACCTTAAGAACCAGGTTCTTGAGTCTAAAAATGAGAAATTACCTGATACACATGGTAAAGGAAAAATGAGTGATCTACAAGATAAGATTACAAATGAACTAAAAGTTAAAGATAATCTTTGTGATGCTGAATGTAGCAATAAAATATTGCAAGAAAATCTTGAAAAAGCAAAATATGAACTATCTAGGCTAAGCAAGTGGCATAGATCCTCAGATGCACTAAATTGGCTAAATGAAAACTGCAGCACTAACAAATCAGGAATTGGCTATAGAACATGTGTTCCTAAATTTGATCCAGAGTATGTAGGAGTTTCTGATAATAAGATGTGCACTCATTGTGGGAAGATAGGGCACTTTAGAGATACTTGACCTGCCTTAATTCATGCTCAGTTTAAGAGCACTTTTGGTCTATCTAAAAATTTGAAGAAGGAAGAAGAACCAAAAGTCAAGTATCTTGTCCAAACTAAGTGGATTAAGGTCAACAAAAAACAACTGTTAATCCTCTTCCCTACTAGGCAAGAAGAGATCTGATTCATCTTCTTTCAAATAAAAAGGGACCAAGCTTGTCTGGGTTTCGAAGACTAACTTGTGATTTCCTGTGCAGGTGTGAGAGGGAACAATCATGACTGGTATCCAGACACTGGATTCTCAAGACCTATGACTGGAGAAAATAAAAACTTCCCCTCACTGACAGCCTTCCAAGGAGGGAGTGTATCATTTGGAAATGGAAAAAAAGGGCAGATAACAGGTATTTCTTGGCAAGTTACTCTCTGATGCTATAGAAGATGTGTATTATGCAGTAAGTCTTAAACATAATGTTCTTAGCATTTCTCAAATGTGTGATAACGGAAATGAGGTAAAGTTCAATTCCAAAATCTGCACTATCACTAAGCTTGCTACCGATGAAATTGTATTAAAATGGAAGAGACAAAACAATGTCTACAAGATATCCATTATGTCTCTTTCTCAGAGTGAGATCACATGCTTAAGTGTAGTGGAAGATGGAATACTGTTATGGCATAGAAGATTAGGACATTCTAGTCTATCTCAACTTAACAAGTTGGCAGCAAAGAACCTGATCCTTGGACTACCAAAAGTTGAGTTCACCTCAGACAAAGTATGTGGTGCTTGTTAGAGGGAAACATGTAAGATCATCTTTTAAATCTAAAAAGGTTGTCAGAACCTCTAAACCCATGAACTTCTTCACATGGACTTATATGGACCAATGAGAGTGAGGAACATGGGAGGCAAGAAGTATGTATTTGTCATTGTATATGACTTCTCTAGGTACATATGAACCCTATTTTTGGCATCTAAGGATGAAACTTTTGATGTAATCTGTGTGTTTGCCAGAATGATCCAGCAGATGGCAGTGGTGTTTTAAGTATAAGAACAGGCCATGGAGGTAAGTTTGAAAATTTTAATTCCTTAAGTTCTGTAGCACACATGGCATTGATCATAACTTCTCTGCACCTAAAACTCCACAACATAATGGTGTTGTGGAAAGAAAGAATAGATCTCTAGAAGACATGTGCGTGACCATGTTGATTGCCAGTGGACTACCTAAGAGATTTTGGGCCGAGACAGTCAATACCGATTGTTACTTGCTAAATAGATGCATGTTCAGATCCATTTTTAAGAAAACTCCCTATTAGTTACTTCGAGGGAGAAATCCAAACGTACTCACCTAACAACTTTTGGGTGCAAGTGTTTTGTGAACAATAATGGCAAAGAAGCTATAGGAAAGTTTGATGACAAAAGTGATAGGGGAATTTTTTTGGGCTACTCACCACATACTAAAGCTTACAAAGTATTTAGTAAAAGAACTATGTGCGTAGAAGAAAATGTTCATGTTATTTTTGATGAATCTAACAACATGGCTGAGAAAGGTCTGCAGGAGGAAGACTATGACATAGGACTCACTGATGAAGGAACTTCTAAAGTACCTGAACACTAATCTGAAGATAGATCAGGAGATCCTAAGGAAGTTTAAAAGTGATCAGGAAGAACAAGAAGAAGAGAGAACTACTCTGCCTACTACCCAGACTGATAAAGTTGTACCTACTAACACTGTTCCTTCGGGCCAATCCTTGGGAGAACCATCTTTGGGGATGTAGATTAGACCATGGAAACATCAAAGCTCACACCACCTTGAGAACATCATCTCTGATCCTAATGTTGGAGTGCAAACCAGGTCTCTCCGAGAAACCTATGTGCACTAACTATATTCCTCTTACGGGTTGAACCTAAGAATATAAAGGAAGCTCTAAAGGATACAAATTGGATTATAGACATGCAAGAGGAGCTGAATCAGTTTGAAAGAAGTAAGGTCTGGCACTTGGTTCAAAAATCCAAGAACGAAGCTGTCATAGGTACCAGATGGGTGTTCAGAAACAAGATGGATGATCAAGGAAATATCATGAGGAACAAGGCTAGACTTGTGGTTTAGGTATATAATCAAGAAAAAGGCATTGGCTATGATGAGACATTTGCTCCTGTAGCTAGAATGGAAGCTATTAGAATGCTAATAGCTTTTGCTGCACACATAGAGTTCACCCTGTATTAGATGGATGTAAATAGTGCATTTTTGAATAGTTATCTGAAGGAGGAAGTGTTTGTTAAACAACCTCATGGGTTTGAGAGTGAACAATTTCCTGACTATGTGTTCAAGTTAGACAAAGCCATGTATGGATTGAAACAGGATCTAAGAGCTTGGTATGAGAGACTCTAATTGAAAGGAACATATTGGAACTGAGTCTAATTAATACTTTCAACTAGGGTGAACCCCAATGATTGGATAGAAAAACTTATGAGTAGATGTAAATGGTCGAGTATAATGTGTTTGATTCACTCTCGTGCTTGTCTTGAGCACACACACACGCCCAAAAATGTCTAGCTGATAACTATGTCTTATGATACTAACCTATAGTTCTGAAGCTTTATTGCAGAAATGAGTAAGGAGTTGCTAAGAGTTGGTTCTTTGACTTAGGTACGTTCCATCTTGTCTTAATTCATTGTGGCTTAATTTCTGAAATTACTACTATATTTAGACTCTCTAATCATGTTAGCATCACTCTTATTTGTCATCTAGTCAAGGATTAAAGGGAAATCCTAGATCAATTAGAGTCTAATTACTCCTAAAAGTCTAATGTCAAAAGTAAATGTTATTAGAGTCCCATTAGAACTCAAATTCGGTTACTCTCTTTCTTCTAGTCAAATAAGGACTACCCTCTTTAAAAGCCATCTTGTGATCCGTCTCTCAATCCTTAATGTTCCTCTCAAACCCTAAGCAAGAATCAAGAAAAATTTCTCTCGTTCTTTCATGAATTGCATTCTCTCATCACCATGCCTAAATCAAGCCAAACGTCCTCTAAAGAAAAATCCTCATCCAAGACTGAATCCAAACCCAAGAACATGAAGCCTAAATCAAAGAAAAGTTCAAAACCAACCAGTGAACCTGCACCTACACCTGTTCCTCCTCCGCCTATACCCTCTACTGTACATGCACCATCGTCCCCTACTCTTGTTGCACCCGTTGTTCCCACCTCTACTGGACCTTCATCCCTAAAACCACCTTACCATTCACCCGTGTCTGCTTCAAAAAACACCTTTAAACCTACTAAGATCAAGGCTACATCAAGAAAATGTGTTAAGAGTGACAAGGTGGTGATTCATGCTACTACTAAGAAGGACACAATGATTAAGGAAGATGTGGCTCTAGGGGAATCTATGTCAACTACTACTGATTAGGTAAAGTTACCTCCATCAAAGTTAGATGTTCTAGTTTCTGCTATTGAAATTGTGCCATTAGAAATTATTTCACCCATAAGTGACAAATCGTGAGTGGAGAAAACTACTTTAGAAATAGACATTGCAACTCCAGAGAAAAATGGTGGATACCACAAATGTCATACCTATGGTTGAAGGGGAATGTGAGAAAGAACCAGTGAATAGAGAGGCTTCTGATGGTCTCTCTTCTAGCTTGAATGAGGATGAGGGTGATGGTGAAAGTTAGGAAGAAAGAGAAGAGGTAGCTAGCCATGAGGAGCATCAGGATTGGGATATGGATCATGATACTGATGAGAAAAAGAGTGATAATGAGGTGGAATATGGGGAGAAAAAAGGAGAGTGAAGCAGAAGATAAGTTAGATGAACAAGTGAGAGATTCTGGAGTGGAAGAAAAAGATAGTGCGAAAGAAAGTGACTCTGAAAGTGAAGGTGAGGAATAAGTAAAGGGAAGTGAAAGTGAGAGTACTGAACGTGAGAGTGAGGAAGAGAATGCAAGTGGGGAATCTGAAGGCTAAATGGTTATTGGGAACACTGTCATTGACCCTTCAGAAGAAGCAAGTGGAGAGAAAAAGACTGAAGAAACTGGGCCTTTGTTAACTCCTTTTACTGGAGATGAAAGGGTCAGCAATGATGAGGATGATTTACCCCTGTATGCAGTAGGGAAGGAGAGCAAGAAGGCCCGTGCGAATACAACAAAATCAATTATCCCTGCAAGAAAAGAAGTGGCCCCTCCCGCTTAGACTCCTCTCACAAGGAGTAAAAGAAAGGCTATTGATGAGCAAATCATTAAGGAGTCCAGAGGTGCCAAGAAGCCAAGAAAGTAATCTCCTATTGTTGAATCTATAGTTGAGTTGGATGAAGAGGATGAATCTGACAAAAGAGGAAGACTGTTAAGCCTACAAGAGAAGATACTACATCTAAGAAAGCCAATAAATGAAAGAAAAAGATGGTTATGCCTTCTAGGGTTGACAAGCTTACTGAATTCAGGAATAGAAAAGTGTTGAGTGGCAAGATTCTTGCAAACACTGATGAGAAAGTTATCGCTCAGATAGTTTAAAAAATTGAACTACAAGGATGGAGACACATGTTTGTTAAGGCATTCCCTCCTGTGTGTGTGCCTACTGTGGTGGAGTTCTATGCAAACTTCCAATTTGATGGTAGAGTGGTCAAGAGTTCTACAAGGGGGTTTGAGATGGAGTTTGATGCTGAAGAGCTTGGGATGCTACTGAATATTCCCTCCTTAAGTGTTGAAAAATATTTGAAGAAAAAGTGGTCAACCATAGACAATGATGTGGACACAGGAATTGTGGTCCCAAGGAAGTTTTCTCAGAAGTTTGAGTTAGATGCTCCCTAGAAGGTGTACAAGATTGATATTACTCCTTTTCACAAGCTAATGTTTCGCTTTGCGAGCTCCTATATATTGCATAGATCTGAGAGGAGGCATGAGGCTACCCTGCTTGACATGGATGTGATGGAACTACTTGATACTGGTAGAGCTGTAAATCGCCCTAGCCTGATGAGCTATAAATCTCGCTGCAGATACTTCCAAGACTAAGCATGCTATGCCTTATGGTTTCATGTGAACTGAGCTATTTGACAAGATCAATATTGACTTGCCCGAGCTTAAGTTTGGAAACCAAAATGATGTTATGTATGCTATTATCCTCAAGCAGTGTGGCTATGAGAAGATGAAGGCTAAGGGAACAAGTTCTTCTATTTTACTTGGTTGCAGTAGGGCATCGGAGCTCTCTAAAAGGTTAGAGTTAGCTCTTAAATAGAATGCCAATCTAAGAGAAAACAATAATAAATTGAGAAAAGAAACTGGGCATTTTAGAGAGGAGCTCAGAAGGGACAGAGAGGCTCATGGCCAATAGATTGCCACTCTTGTGAAAAACATTGACCTCTTTTTCCTTTCACCCTTGACCCTGGTCCTTCACCCCATGTCTTCAGCTTGTTTTGTTAACCCCGCAATGCTTTAGTTCTTTTTTTTTGTTCTCGTTCTGAGTAGGTCGTAGGATGTTTGTGTTAACCCCAGTGTTTGCGTTCTTCTTGAGTCAGTCTAGCAAATGTATTTTAGGAAAATGAATTATAGTCAAAGCGTCTTATACAATCATTGAGTTGGAGTGATTGTTTGATTTTTCAAGTTAGAGTAACTTTGAAGTCATATAATTGAAGTAGGAGAACTGGAGAGTATTGAGTTACAGATTTGTAATCGATATATTTTGCTCATTGTTCTAGTGAAGTTGAAGCTAAAATCCTATGTGGTAGGTCGTGATTTTTGCACCTTTTCAGCCGGGTGATTTTTTACGTAATCATTGTTGTGTTTACGTTACTGTTTATTTTTGCTTACGCTTAAGGAGTAAGGGAACAAACCAAGTTATTTTGTAATTCATAAAGGCACTCAATATAACAACAATGTTTGGCGTGACTTGGATGCATTTTGGATTTTTCTTTAGGTAAAGGGCTAAAAGTTCCCCTTAACCCATTCAATTCTGTTTAGGAAATTTTACACGCTATAGATAAATAATACACCTTATTTATTATAAACCAAAACAATTTAAAAATATTATTATTCATAGACACTTTCTATATTTTATAGTAAAGTACAAATATATACAACTGACCCCTTAACCTTTCCCTGAACTTTCTCTCTTTTTTCCCTTTATTTTCTATCCTCTCCCTCATTTCTCTAGATCTGGACATTTGAAGCCATTTCTCATATTTGTCGAGAAATTTTCCAAGAGAGATGGGTTCAACCATTAGGCATCATGTAGTGTTTTATGGCAACCGTCGTCATCTTTGTTGATGGCAGCGAAGAGGGTCAGCTCCTTCAGCGTCAGTTACATAGTGCCCTATTGCTGTAATGGTGTATTCTTCAGTATCACCGAGTAATAGATCAACGGATAATATCTTGAGTCGTTAACCTCGTCATCTTCCGTTTCAATGTTTTGTTTGTTGTCCATGCTGAAGAAAAAGCCACAACCAATGTTTTGTTTGTTCTCCATGTTATAGACAAAGCAAAAAACAACTGAAATAGCTGAAATCCAAGAAACAACTGGATTTTCTCATAACCGAGTGTATTTTCTCATATTTGAGTATATTCGTTATTTTGAAGTGTAAATACAATGTATCTTTTTGTATTTTTGCATATATTTTTGTATTTCGAAGGAGACTTCTTTTGTATATTCGCATGTATTATTTTGAATTTTTTATTGTTTGAATACAACTGAATCGAATATGTGAATTGAATACCGTGTAAAAATAGCAATGAATGAATATAGTGAATTGGATACAACCAAAAATTGTTGCATTTTTTTAAAATTCTTTTCTGAATACAACCACATTAAATATAGTAAATTGAATACATCAGAATAAACAAAAGTTGTATCCATTAATACAATCTATCCTCTGCGTACGACTACAAAACATACAGGCTCTTGGCAACGTGCAACCGTTTGTACTACCTCTTGTAACTCGTTCTGGATTTGGGTGATGCTGACTTGTCGGGTCCGGCGATGAGCACCCTGTTCTGGCCTCGAACAAGTGAGTTATCAGACTCAGTATCTATTTCGTTCATTCATACTTTGTCAGACTCACCGAAAACTTGGGGTGTGCGCTAACCCCGAGTTCACCCATATACATATAGTCCCCCCGTTTATCAAAGAGTAGGTTTTCCGAAACAATGGAAAATAATAGATGTGTCCTGGTTCCTTCCTTCGCACGTTACAACTGAGACAATGAAGAAGCTAAAACGTCCCATCAGTCGCGTTGTTTTGATTTCAGACATGTGTCAACCATCGGTTGGTCGCTTCCGAATGCGAAACATCGCGCAATGATTACATTTTCCCCTATAAAAGCTTCACCCCCCTTTGCTTCCTTCACTTTCTAATCTTGATCTTTACCTTTGAGCTCTACAAAAGCTTTCATCTTTCTCAAATCTTCATATCTTGTTTGTTGAACCTTAATATCTTCATCTTCAACCTCCAACCTTCATACGTTTTCTTGGATTTTCAACCCAGAACCTCATATCTTCACTTTCAAAATTGAAATCTTTATACACTCTCTTCAAATCTTCATACATTTCCCAGATTTACGTTGGCCAAGACTTGTAAATTATTTCCTCAGCAGACTGCCTCTTAATCTTTTCACCCGCCCACAGATACCGAGGTAGACATCCCCGAAGTGGTTGTTCTCGAGACGACTGCTCCCAAGGTGGTTGCTCCAGAAGTGGCTTCCACCAAAATGCCCCATAGCCCCCATGAAGAGTTTTATTCCGGGGTCTGTTCAATCCAAGATGACTTCAAAGTCGAGAAGGCCTCATCCAAGCAAGACCGAGGTGAAGGGGCATCCAGATATATATGCTCTGTCACCGAAGATGCCCTCCCTATTGTCCGAGAGGACTGAAAATAGGGAGTTACGGACGTGGTAGTCCCGCACCTAAGGACGATATCACAACTCATGTGGAGGGGTACTTAAGTATTTAAACTTATCCGTTCACACTAGGCCCGGTAGACCAGTTGTTTTGGACTTTTGCAAGAGATACGAAGTATGCCTTGGGAAACTCCATCGGTCTCTTTGGAGGATCGTGATCCTCCTAAGTTATCTTACGAATAACACTGAGTCTCCTCGGTTCAGCCTCGACCACCTACTCCGTCTATATAGTCCCCGAGTTTTTTGAGGGTGACTAATCAAGCTCACTCGCAGGGCCATCAAGGCCACTTTTTGAGCATTCACGAGAATTGAGATCGAGGCTGGCAAGAGCATATCGTTCAGGTGACGACCGAAATTTAAACCCTTCAGAGTTTCTGCCATTCCCCGAGAAGTGAAATGCATCTCGTAAGTGTAGTCTTTCCTTAAGTGTCGAGTCTTCTTTATTCCCTTTCTCACCGTCAGTATTTGTGATTGTGCAATTTTTCTTCGGGTTCTCAATGCGGTCCCACAACTCAAGGATTGGATCAAAGGCATCTATAAACAGATGTTGTATTTTGAGCGCTCGTGGCGCAAGCTTTCGAAGGGTTTATGGGAAGCCTGTTCTCATGGTTAGGTTCTTCTCAGAATAGTTCATATTATTCCTCGAACTTACAGAATGCTGACCCTTTCTTTTCCCTTCATATTGTATTTTTTAATATGTTGAAGGTTTTCTACAAATGTTACAAATGGTCCTCTACTCGTAGGACTTAACTAACATGTCGTCAATATAAACTTCCATTGAATTTCCTATCTGTTCTTCGAACATCAGGTTTACTAGGCGATGATGGGTGGAACCAGCATTCTTTAATCCACATGGCATTACATTATAACAGTAGGTGCCTAATTTAGTGATAAAGGAAGTCTTTTCTTGGTCGTACGAGTCCATCCAAATTTGGTTATACCCGGAATAGGCATAGAGAAAACTGAGTATCTCGTGCCCGAACGTCGTATCGACCATCAGATCTATGTTAGGCATAGGAAATGAATCCTTAGGGCATTCCTTGTTCAAGTCTTTGTATTCTACACACGTTCTTAGCTTATTTTCTTTTTTAGGTACTACTACTACGTTATCTAGCCCGTCCGGGTACTTAACTTTCTCGGTGGACCCTATTTTAAGGAGTTCAGATACATCATCCTTGACCTCGGACTGAGGTCTCCTATTTTTCTTAACCGGATGGAACTTTAGGTCCAAACTTAATTAATGAGTGGTTATTTTTGGTGGGATCCCTGTCATATCAAGATGGGGCCAGGCGAAACAAGCTATGTTAGTTTTAAGAAAATTAATGAGTTCTTTCCTGAGTTCGGGGGTTAACCCCCTGGCCAGGTATACCTTTCAATCCAGTAGGTATTCGGTCAATATGAGTTGCTCTAGCTCTTCGATCGTTGATTTGGTGGCGTCAGTATCATCAATAGCTATGAAGGATCTCGGAATTCCGTAATCATCTTCCTCGTCAGCTCCTCGATCCTCTGGTCCGACCGAGACCAGCATCAATGGTTGCTATTTGACTTTGGATTTTATGGTCAGATCTCTGTCCCTTAATGTCGAGACGGCAGGTTCCAAGTGTACTTCATTGACTGCGAACATCTACTTTTCTGCCGGCTATTCGCCGTATACCGTATTGATTCCTTCCACAGTAGGGAATTTTAACACCTGGTGTAAGGTCGAAGGTACTGCCCTCATGTTGTGAACCCATAGTCTTCCGAATAGAGCGTTATATCTCATGTCCCCTTTGATCACATAGAACTTTGTTTATTGGATGGTCCCAGCGGTGTTCACGGGTAAGGTTATCTTTCTTTTAGTGGCTTTACATGCCATGTTAAACCCGTTCAACACCCGGACTGTTGGCACTATTTGATCTTGTATCCCCAACTGTCTTCGACCCTCGATATGATGATGTTGGTCGAGCTATCAGTCTCAATCAACACACATTTAACTCGAGATTTATTGATAAGCACTAAAATTACCAGTGCACCATTATGAGGTTGTATGATGCCCTTTGCATCCTCGTCGCTGAACGAAATGGTTCCTTATAAGATATAATCTCGAGTGCGTCTCTACCTTGTGATCGACACTTTAGTGCATTTTTTCATCGGCCCTTGAGGGGCATTGACCCTCCAATGATTATGTCGATGACGTGTTGGGGTTCCTCTTGTTCAGTCTGTTTGTTGGCGTCCCTGTTTCTGGAGTGGGATTTGGTTCGATCACTCAGAATTTCTCGTAGATGTCCATTATTAAATAACCAGACAACTTTTTCTCTCGATTGTCAGCAGTTCTCGGTCCTATGGCCATAAGTGCCATGATACTTACACATCAGGTTAGGTCTCTCTGGGTAGGACTGGGCTGGACTGCAATGGTCGAGGCCACTTGGTCTCCTTGATGCGCCCGATGGTTGCTAGGATGTTGGCTGCATCAACGTTGAAGTTATATTCTGAAAACCTCGGAGCTTACCTTCCCTCGAGAGGCATGTCAAGTCAATTTTTACTCATCACGCCTCGACTATTGGGCCCTCGATCGTTTCTCTTTTCGTTCCTTGTAAAGTTGCACCCTGACGTGTTTCCCCTTCGATCTACACCATATGGTTGGTAACAATCTCGAACTGGCCTTGATTCATGATCGACAAATCTCTTAGGCTTGTCATCGGTTTTGATGGGATAAACGGACCCAGAATGGGCTCCGAGTTTGTCATCCTCGACTCTAATTTTTGACTGATACCTGTTGTGGACGTCGGTCCAGATTACCGTCGGGGTATTCGACCAAATTTTGTTTCAGCTGCTGCAAAGCCACGGAGCTTTAGGGGTTGAGTCCCTTAGTAAATGCCTCAACGTCCCAATCTCCCGCAACCAGAGGTAAGTCCATCTTCCATTTAAAATCTTACACGAACTCCTTGAGCATCTCGTTGTCCCTTTGCTTAACCTTGAAAAGATATGATTTTCTGGTTTTGACCATGATGGCTATGATATGTGCCTTTACAAAAGCATCTGTGAGCATAATGAATGAATCAATTGAATCTGGGACAAGTTGTGGTACTATATTATTGCTCCTTTTGACTAAGTTTCCCCAAACTTTTTTTTTATAACACTGACTTGATTTCGTCGTCTTCCAAGTCGTTACCTTTGATGGAACATGTGTAGGAGTTCACATACTCATTTGGATCCGTGATTCCGTTATATTTTGGAATATAGGGCATACGAAACTTCTTCGGGATTTGCTTCGGTAAGGCGATTGGAGGAAAAGGATTTTGAACAAATTTCTTGGAATCTGGCCTTTCAATATCGGGGGCATACTTGAGATTTGATCAACCTGGTAATTATATGTTTCCACCTTTTTGTCGTTTGAATCAATTTTCTTTTCGCGGGATTCCACCCGTATTGTGAATGATTCAAGCATTTTCATTACTTCAGGGCTGACACCGGACCCAGCTTCACCTAGCCTTTCAGTGATCTGCTCACTTCTTTGGGTGTTTTTCGGGGATGGCTCAGGATCCATCCCGCTGGGAGTGCAGATCTGATTGTGCAGCTGCGCTATCGCCACCTTGTAAGCCTGCAACATTTCGAAGATCAATCGATGCACCTTTGTCTTCGGACACTCCTCGAGCCGTTGGTCAGGCCCCTTCGCGAACGCTGTTCTCGGAGTTGGTAGGGAGGTTTGCATCGATAGACACCACGAATTAGCATCGAATGGTTCTACGGATGGGACACCATTGTCATCAGTAGGGGCACCTTATTTCTAGACACCAGATTGTTTTTTCATCATGATTGCCAGACCCATCCTCAATGTCCAAGAGAGAGAATTGAGAATTCGACATTTTTAAGCTGACCTGAAATTGAGACCTTAAAGAACAAGTGTAAAATAAAGTGTTTTATGGAAATTTGTAACAAACCACCACTATTATCCTTCTCCCCACAGGGGGCGCAGAACTGTTTACCCTTAAAATGGATAACAATTAAATTTATACGCGGTTTTAAGGATATGCGGATTGATTCAATACAAGAAATCAAGAATGTTAGATAAACGAATTAAAGATGAAATCAATAACCAAACCAATTGTGATGTTGAGTCCGGGCTCGGGTTGTACTTAACAGTGGTCTTACCCTCGACCAGGACCTCGATTCGAAGCCAAATATGTGTCGCAAACTATGAATAAAATAAGAATATTTCAATGGACAGAAAGCAGAGAGGTAAGTTTATATTGCCTTGATATGCGTGTTACAATGTGTGGACTGGACGAGAAACCTCCCCTTCATATAGCAGGGAAGTTTTACCCCTAATAAAATTCTATAAAAATTAAAAATCCTCCTTGTACATCAATCACTGATACACTATCGACATCGAGCGAGATCTGCGCCGTGAAATCCATTTGGATGTGGATATCAAGGCCCTATGTTAGTCGTGTGCAACTGTTGTACTGCCCAGAGGCGGACCCAGGATTTAAGCATAACGGGGGCACCATTATTTTTACTATGCCAATCACC
>MDKH01086058.1:0-20160 GCA_005239495.1 Nicotiana undulata
TATATATATATACACATACATACTTTGAAGTTATTATACGAATTCCGCGTTTAATTTAATAAGTTATAGCTTAATTGTTGTTAATTATAGAATTGTAAAGGAATTCTCTCATAATTCTCTAATGTTGGCTTGTCTAGCTAGTGTAATGTTAGGCGCCATCACGGTCCCGACGGTGGAAAATCCGGGTCGTGACAATAAAGTGGTCTGGGAGGTATATTCAGAAATACAAAAGGTAGTTGGATGGTAGGTTTTACAAAATCTACTCATGCAAATGGTTCACTTGAGGCGTAAATAAAGGCTCTCCTCGAGGGACTCCAAACAGCGCATGAATGGGGAATGTTCCCACTGGATATTGAAACAGACTACACGGAGGTAATCCAGTGTATACAACAAGGCAATAGTCTATATGACGATATTGTTAATGAATGCACGTTGTTAATGCACCAGGAGAAGGAAGTGGTCCTCCTGCAAGGGAACAATGTGGCACACCAACTGGCAAAGGAGGCTAATGCTCAAACTAGGGTGAAAAAATATTATGCACAACCTCCATCTTATGTTGAATCTTTTGTAATGAATGACCAAAAGGAACAATGTGTTTTTGTTAAGTACTTAGCATATGATGCTTGTAATGTACTAGCAAGCCTAGGTAATCAATGTTTTCTAAGTGACATGGGGTGTGACTGTAATGTCCTAAACACTACATAGTATTAATATAAATATTCTTGTTTTCTAAAAAAAACACATGATCCGCCCTTCCCTTCACATTGGATTTTCGTGTTACATCACTGCATTAGTGCTTTTAAGGGTGTCACCACGCGATTCATAAAGTACTAGTATAAAATTAGTGGTAGCAAAATGAATAAAAAAATTATAGTTATCCATTAAAAAGAGGTTGAATAATGAACACTTAAAAATAGATCAAAATACCAACAAGATCCCTATTATCCACTTAAAAACGGGTAACCAATGCTTTTACTTTTACATTTGTAAAGACTCACGTAGGGTTCCTCAAGTTTGTTAGACTAAGAATTATACTAACAGTGATCATATTCAAGAAGTCATGAATAATATGGATATCAATATTATCTGTCAATGAACCTATTTTTTATTCATACTAAATATTGATCGGATCAGATATTTTGTCCGTTTTTGTATCATCTGTTTTCGCTGAAAATCATAGAAAGATCTTTGCTCAAATAATAACAAAGACGTCCATTATTTAAAAAAATCTTAGTTCAAGCCTTTATTTTTCGAGAATTTTTTTGTGATTTTAAAAGAAATTCCTCCCGCTGACTTTGTTTAGGAATTTTCCTTTTTAATGAGTTAATATATTGTTTACCTCGAAATACGAGTAACAATTAAACTTGTAATATGGTTATAAAGATATGTGATCTTTTTCAATACCAATTGATAAATGACGAATTAAATAAATAAATTAAACGGTAAAGATAAATCAAACCAGTACTGCAGCGATGGATCGACCTCGATTCGGAACAAGCTCGAGATCAAGTGTTAAGAACAATAAGAACAATAGTAAAATGTAAGCAAGTAAAGAGAAGCGTATTGTTGTTTCTCAGTAAGTGTATATGATTGTTACAAATTAACAGGGTTCATCTTTATATGATAGAGGAATCCTAAATAAAGTATAACTATAATTTCGTAAATAAAATCCATGATTGATGCAAATAACCGTTAGTGGTTCTGTCACTCCCGAGATTCTCACCGAGATCTATGGTCGATCGTTGATATCTCGGTATTCTGTTGTTGGTCATGCCCGATCTCGACCCTTCGATCTTCGAATTCGAGCTTGCTTCATCATGAGCTTAGTCTCGAGGCAATCCCTCGAGCCCATAAAATCGAACATACTCGATTTTAACCATATACAGATAGTCCTCGCGTTTATTGGAATGAATTGATAAGAAACGACATGAACCTCGATTCCCTTGCATCTTGATCATGACATCGTCCTCATGATGTAAGCGATGGATGTGACCGAAACATCTCGTCGGTTTGGTTCCCCAAAATCATCAATGCATGTCAGTCGTCGATCGGCCACTACTGCCACCGAACCGTCGCCACAAGCCTATAAATATCACCTCCTTTGTTGATTCAAACTTTACTTTGCTTTGGTTAAAACTCTTAACTTTCTAATCCTTCTATCGTCGTTTGTTACGCCGTCGTTGTTCTCACCGGAGAAACCAATTTTATACCTATCTTCGACCCTCTTTGCATACTCAAATGGCGAAAACTTCCAAGACTGTACCGCAAAAAGAAAGAACTTCATCTTCCTTCTCCCGGTCGGCCGGTGATAAGACGTCAGTGGAGCCCCGTATCGAGGAGTGTGTCCCTGGGTCAATCAAATTAACTTCCGATTTCAAATTCGAGAGACCCTCCTCTGTTTCGGGACACTGCGAGCCCATGTCCCGATACATCTGCTCGATATCGGAAGGCGATCTCGAGAGGGTGAAAGAGGACTGCAATTGGGCAAACAAGGAAGTGGTGATTCATTTCCCTAAGGAGGACATCACCACCAACGTGAAAGGGTATTTGAGCGTGTATACCTACCCTTTCACACTGAGTCCTGTAGATCCGGTCATACTCGATTTCTAACGTCAGTATCGAGTAACCCTTGGCCAGATCTACCCCTCCTTATGGCGCATCGTTAATATTCTCAGGTTCTTTTCGAGCAAGGTCAAGGGGATGACTTTCACCCTCGACCGCCTGATAAGGTTATACATACCTCGCCTTTATCGAGGTGGGTTGATAAAGCTGCAGCGTCTGGCTACGAAGACATTATTCTCGAGAATTGATGAAGACAAGGACCGGGGATGGATGGGTCGGTTCGTCCGAATCAAGACCTTGTTGATACCCAATTTTCCCCAAATTATTTGCAAACTTGCATACAAGCTTTCTAAATTACTCTCTGTAATAATGAGTATTTTTCCCTATTTTTTTCATATTTTTATTAAATTATTTTCCTGTTTATTTTAATATTTCATATTTTAATAAATTATAAATTGTGCTCTGAATAATTTCAAAATATTTTCCAGTTCAGTATGTCATTCATAATCACTTTTTACTTATTAAAATCTAATTATTTCATAAATGGCCAAATTGGGTCTTATTTAATTACAATTACAATCATTTTGCAATTATGGCCTAATTAGACATTTTATACCTTTAAAATTCGAATTTATGTCTCTTACATTTAATACTGTAATTTTACCTAATTTTAACTTAATTTTATTGTTATACAATTATTAGCTATTTTAATTAAGTAATTATCTATTTTTTACGGGTATTTAACAATTAGCCACATTTATTTAAACCTTAGCCACATTTTAAACCAAATTAATCCCAACCCTTTAACCCAATTCCAACCCAGCCCAAACCCAACTCATACCCGGACCAACCCATAATTTAATCCGAACCGTTGATCAATCTTGATCAATGGCTCAAACCACACCTTCCATAATTAAACCTACCTAACACCCCCCTCCCCGTCTCACTCCTTCGAGACCCCTCATCTATCTATCTCTGGTCTTTCCCTCTCCCTTCTCTCTAGAACCTTCTTGGACACTTCCTTCTTCGATGAAGTTCCGCCTGTCTCCGGCCACCTCCGGCATCCCTCCTTTCGACTACCAGCCTCCATGACGCCTCATTCTCCGGTTCACCTCATCTTTGAAACCTCTAAGGGTTTCTACCATGCCAAAACGGCTACTGGAGTTCCTTCTTGGGAGGTTTTCCGGCCTCCTCCGGTGGGGTTTTGATACGACCATCACCATTACCTTCGAGCTTCGCAACAGGTTCTCCGGTTATCTTCAATCCTCTCTGAAACCCTAAATTTTTCCTAAACTTCTCAGATTTATGGTATTTCTGAATGTTTCAAGCCTGTTTCTTTATGTTTTACTTTATTCTCAACTAAATCTTTAAGATCCATCAGCCTTAAAACATTTGCTTACTTTGTAAAATTAGGGTTTCTCTGAGTTTCTACACTTGTTCAAAACTGATTTCTTCCTTATGTTTAAACTTTTCCTTTGCATATCCCTATTTATTCTATGCCCTTACCGCTTTTTAACTTGCCTGTGTTGAAAAACCCTAATTTGTTTTAGACCTTGGTGTTTGGTTCTTCCTACTGCCTATCTCTTGTTAAGTTTCCTGTGATTATCATACTTCGAATGATTCTTTAGTTTGTTTGTGGCATCTCTGTGTGATTATATTCATATGTTGTTCATCTTGCCTCTTCCTGTCAACGTTACTAGACATGTTTGTTGCTACGATTATTTGTCTTACTTATTTATATGCTGAAGGATGGTGATATAACTCTCTCTTGACTGATTCTAATCTCCTTACTTGATGGCTTGATTGAAAGGTTCCTGTAAAACCCTAGAATTCTATTCGATTGTTTAAATTAATTGATTTGATGTGGTATTGTATTCTATTGAGTCACTCCTTGATTGGAATTTATGAACTTGGTCTTAATTGTTTACCCTATTGCTTAGTAAAACTGATTCTCTCCTTGTGGAATCTTGACTGATTTTCATTTACCTTATATGGCTATGTGTTTTACCATTTGAATTTGAATCCCTTGACCTAAGGGAGTGATTGTCTTGATTCCTTAGTTAATTGATTCCTAGTTTCCCTATTACTTAGCAGGCCTGGATCCTTTCCTTATTTAAGTATGGTACTGATCTTCCTTTACCTTTTGTGGCTGCATGTCTTTGCCACTTCTAAGTTTGAATCCCATAATTCAAGGGAACCATGTCATGGATTTTCTGACTGATTGGGATTCTGCCTTCTCTTATTGCCATACATTTGTGATTCTTACCTTATTTCATCACCTATTTTAACTATAAATACTTATGCTCTTTCATTAAACAGGACACACGAACACACACAGACATCCACACTCTATACTACTCTCTTGTGCTCTTTCTTTCTGTATCTCTTTGCTCTATTTGCTACTTTCTACTCTTGCCTATTATTAGCCGGCTGTAAGCCAAGGCTAATAGTTCTATCACTTTGCTCTCTTCTGCTTTGCTCTCTCTTAACACTGGTATGTTCTAGTTTAAGTTTACAACATCCTAAAACAATATGTTTCAATTCTGGTTAAGATTCTTATTGTTTCTTTTGTGCTTTTACTTATGGTTCTATTGCCCACCATGTAACTAGTATGTCTACTCTCTTTCTATGATCTCTCTTCTTCTTATAGCCTAGCATGACTCCTATTTTCCTCTCTATGATTCATTATGGCCTATGTGACTCTTTACTTCTTCTTTCTGCATATTTAGCATCTCTTCATGTATTTTTCTTAATCAATTGCATGGCTTCTAATGCACCTATAATATTTAGTATTCTCAGATTTGTATCTATAATATATGATAAACTCTTGGCATATCACATCCTGTGAAAATCTGTAACTTTGTTCTAAGGACTAATTACTACAAATGTGCTGCTACTATTACTTGTCCCTGATCCCTTTCCCCTATTTGTGTTTGCTTTCTTGAAATCTACATACCTGCTGAGTTGTGACCATTCTACTGCTTTCTTTTTGAACTGGTTTTACATAAAATATCTTTATAGTATCCTCTAAAGCCATGTTATTCCAAAACTCTTTTTCAAACTCAACTCTTTTTAACTACTCCTTCCTGCACTTCACACTACTCTTAGACCTTTAGGTTCCACCCCCTCAGTGTGAGCATTGCTTAGGAACCTTGAGTTCCCTCTGAACTTTGACACACTGAGGCAGGTAATTCTACACTGCACCTATCTCAACTTTGGCAACTGCTGGGCGCTGGTATTGGCCAGGGTCCTCACAAGGGCCTTTGGGAGCTTTGCCGCAACCAGGCTATGTAAGGCTGTGAAGCTCGAAAGGGGTGAGGCTGGAAGGTTGGGCCTGTTTGAAGGCTTTCTATAGAATAACTTCTTATTTTTCCCTTTGCAATACTGTAATTCATTTGCAATGGTCTGTAATAATTTGTAAACAAACGATTGGGGCTGGATGGTGAATATGGGAGGGAATTATGCATGTTTAGTGTAGTATGGGTAGAAATCATGACTTAGGCTTTATTTCCCTATGTGCGCAATAGTATCATGCTTAGAACATGCATACCATGCATTAAAAATCATGTTTAGGTTCTTCATTTCAACATATCTATTATATTCACGCCATCTGACACCATGTTCCTAGTATAACTAAATGAGTAACAAAGGCTGTCATAATGTATTGCTCATGCATTTTATAAACATGACATATAGAAACCATGTTTTTTTAGGATGATACCTTTGTGCATTAGATATCCTGCCCTTAGGATTTCTTATTTATCAAAACTTGAACGCCCAGTTAACATAATCTAATACTCTCATAAAATATGTTTAACCTACTTGAAACAATTTCCTGCAAACATGTATCTATTAAAATCAGAATCCAAATATGCATGTTCACTCTTTAAAATAAGTAGGCAATGTATACGACGCCTAGGCAAACTTTAGGCCTAATACGTATTAAATCAAATCAATTATGTTCTACTAGTTTAATCAGCCCCTTTGAACATTTTGAACCCTGCTGTTCCCACTCCTGTTTTACCTCACTGAAGTTCATTTTACTTTTATTAAAACTCCTGCTCTATTTTTAACAATCTCGAAGTTGTGCATCTATTTCCTTTTACTAATTTTTGCTGATTCTCGTTCTATTATGTTTTCCAACTACTGGGTTTTTCAAAGATGTCTCACTCTGCTCAAAATCATGCCATTTCGAATCCTTGCTTTGTATTTCTTTAAGGTTACTATATTTTGATAAAGTTACTATATTTTGATACCATCCCCCTACTTCCTGTACTACAAGTTCTTTGTAAACTAATAATTATTACTCTATGCTAAGCCACTGTATTTTAGTCCCTCATCTTTTAAAATCACTATGTTACTTCAAACCCCTGCTTTAATGACTTTCATCTATGTTTACTGAAAGCTTTAGATCACTGCGCATTTCTAAGTTTTACCGCTGCCTTTAGCTACTGTATATTTTGAAATCAACTATCAGTCTTAATTAAATTTTCTGTCTTCATTAAGTTTTCTAACCCCGATTCCTATGACCTACTATTTTACTAAAATTCCTACTTTGAACTCCTGTCTTGAGACTTTAATCGTGTTTGAGACGTGCTACTTACATGTCTATGTGTGGAGGGACCTGTGAGCCTTTCTTTGTCTTTATATGTTCCCTTATATGTGCAGTCCTACTTGTTTTGTATGTCGCCTAGTATTTTGTCCTTTAAACCTAAGGGTTCAGCCTAGTTCCTGCCTTGTAGGATTAGTAGTCCTAAACACCCTCCAGGACTTATAGGATGGGACGGGTAATGGCACGCAATAAACATTCATAACCAACACACGCATTTTAATAACCTTTACGGGATGGGGAGGGTAGAATACGAATATGATGACCGGTGCGCTAATACCACGTGTAGCCGCCTCTTCGAGGTGTGACATACCGGGTATTGCATTGAAGTGATCCGTATTACTTTAAACCTAGGACAGTTTCCTTTCAAAATGTTTATTTTATACTTTGTCCAAACTTTTAAAGATTTTTAAGCTTGTTTGAAATCCCCTCTTATATGAACCTTACTTGTTACTTGTTCGCCGTCCAAATTCACAAAACTTATTGGCTGGGACCCACAGTTGTGGATCTTGAGGGGTGCCTAACACCTTCCCCTTGGGATAATTTCAAGCCCTTACCCAATCTCTGGTAACGCAAACTAGTTCATGAGTTATCAACTCTAGGTGCCCTAACGCACCATAAAAATCGTTAGGTGGCGACTCTTCCTTAAACCCTTTCCTTTAAGGAGTTTTCAAAATGTCATAAACCCGATCTCTCCGTACCTAACCCGTGCGATAAAAAAAGGGGCGCGACAGCATGGCGACTCTGCTGGGGATTTCCCTAGGCTTATACCATTACAATTTTCTTTGTGAATTTGGACCTTTAATTTACATTTAAATGCTTATGCCTTTTCCTATTCCCCGTTATATGCTGTTAACTGTTTACTTTTTACAAGTATTTATTTCACCCGAACGTAACTGACATATCTTCGTGTTTTCTTTGTAACCGCTTTCCATTATAACTGTTGTATTTTCTTTCTTTACCGTTTTTCCTTAAACGTGAAAATACATGGCTATTTGTTTTAATGATTATTATTGCATATCATGCTCCGCATTCATATTCCACTTGTGCCAAAAAAATCCTATAGCAACGCTTACAATGAGTGGTTGCGCTATTCCAATATTATCACCCCCTAAATTTGGAAAGGCGTATTTGCGGTAAAACTAGTCGATCAACGGTGCAGTCGACGATTCCGTGCCTTCCCCCTTGAGTTGTCCGCTCAAGGGTACCAGTCTAAAACCCCAATAGAAACCTTACTCTATTGTATGTCGCATGCATCATGGTCAAACCTAGCCAGGCTAACGTGTTGTCCGCACAATAACCTTTAAGATAGCCTTGTCCAAAGTCTATTGGGTTTCCCCGGAACCCAAAAGGACGCGTTCACGTTCTGTGAATTTAGTTGGAGAACTTAAATGCTCATGCTAATCGTTGATGTTAAATAGTCGAGTCTGGCGGGGGTAAGGGCCTAACCTTGTTTGTTTGCAGGAAACGAGGCACGAAGTCCCCAGATTCAGCATGATCTAAAAATATGCCAAGAGGGCCAAGCTTGGAGAAGGTCCTTCTGGGACCAAGTAGATAGGATTTTTTTTCTCCGCTTTATCAATGTAATAAGGCTGATGGCCATTAATAATTTTATTTTTTGCTTATTGTTTTTGTATTGTTTTTCAATTCGTCCATTTTTTTTTACATTAATAAAATGAGGCATTTAGCATTTTAAGTTATCCAAATCAATTTGTCGCTAGGCCTACCTCGGGCGCAAAGAGGTTCCCAATTTAGGACACGCTTTACACTGCTGCCTTATGTGCTTAAATACTGCAATATTTTTCATAATCCTCAGTAACTTGGCCACCTTTTGTTTTTGTTTTTGTTTTCGTTCTTTTATTATTCCACTCCCCAAAGGTTGGTTCGTGCATTCTGGCATCATACCACAAGAACTGGTCTATCAGGACAACCAAAGCTCGCCGAGCCTCGGGGTAGCAAGGCTAACAAACAAGCATTATTTACAGTTTATTTATTTAAAGAATTTTCTTCCTTTTCGCATTTTTAATTTCTGCAAGAAAGAGCTCCTATGTTCAAACAATTATTCAATTTATCAAAGCATTTCCAGTTTCTTTATAAATCTTATATTTACTTGTTACTGTTTTCCTCCTCATTACTTTATTTACACAACATTACTATTACTCATCTTGATGAACCAACGACTGTGACCTGCAACGAGGCAACGCAACAAACGGATCCCAAGTCAGACGAGGATGATATACCTGAGGATATTATTAAGGAGGTCGAGAACTTTGAGAACAGACCTAAGTCTAACTTGGACGAGACTGAGGTCGTCAACCTGGGAAACACAAGGATCGCCAAAGAAACACGCATCAGCATTCATCTGTCACCGTTAGAAAAGGAGGAATATACGGAATTCTTAAGGGAATATGAGGACATATTCGCCTGGTCATATGACGACATGACTGGCCTTAGTACATCTATTGTGTCCCACAAGCTGCCAACCAATCCAACATGCCCACCAGTGAAGCAAAAGCTCAGAAAGTTCAAGCCAGACATGAGCTTGAAAATCAATGAGGAGGTCACCAAGCAGATCAACGCCGGGGTTCTCCGAGTGGTCGAATATCCTACATGGTTAGCCAGCATTGTGCATGTGCCAAAAAAAGATGGGAAGGTCAGAGTATGCGTTGACTACCGGGATCTTAACCGGGCCAGTCCGAAAGATGACTTCCCCTTGTCAAACATACACATCTTAATTGATAATCGTGCCAAGCACGAACTGCAGTCCTTTGTAGACTGTTTTGCTGGTTACCATCAGATTTGGATGGATGAAGAAGATGCTGAGAAAACGGCCTTCAATACGGCGTGGGGAGTGTATTGCTACAAGATGATGTCATTCGGTCTGAAGAATGCAGGGGCCACTTACATGAGAGTTATGACTACTATATTCCATGATATGATTCACAAGGAGATCGAGGTATACATGGACGACTTCATCATCAAATCAAAGAAAGTTGTTGATCACATGGAAGATCTGAGGAAGTTCTTCAACAGGTTAAGGAGATACAATCTGAAACTTAACCCTGCAAAGTGTGCGTTCGGGGTTCCTGCTGGAAAGCTGTTAGGGTTCATTGTCAGTCGTCGAGGAATAGAGCTAGATCCATCAAAGGTCAAAGCCATCCAAGAATTGTCGCCGCCAAAGAACAAAAAGGATGTTATGAGATTCCTGGGACGGCTCAATTATATCAGCCGGTTCATAATCCTGTCTACCGTCATTTGTGAACCAATTTTCAAAATGCTAAGAAAGGATGCTGCCACCAAATGGACCGAGGATTGTCAAAAAGCCTTCGATAGAATCATAGAGTATCTCTCAACACCACCAGTCTTGGTACCCCCAGAGCCGGGTAAACCCCTATTACTCTACCTGGACGTATTAGATGGAACTTTTGGTTGCGTTCTCAAGCAACATGACGAAACAGGGAGGAAAGAGCAAGCAATTTACTACCTCAGCAAGAAGTTTACTCCATATGAGGCCCGATTTTCTCCATATGAGGATTCCCCTGCCGTGATAATCAGTCGGCAGGTGTGACCGAAGGGTCTAGACATGAGGCCCTTCAGAGAGAAGACAATGTCCCAAGTGATTCACTTAGGATAATCAACATTGGCGACTGGATTGGACCTACATTCTCTGAGGGGCAGTTTCAAAATGCTTGGGTCATGGGTACTCCCGACGTGGGACAAACCCATTAAGGGAATGACATATTCCGGGATTGCTTTGCCAGAGTCGACGATGGTCCCGAACTAGATGCTTCGTTCGTATTCGACGAGGCTCAACGGTTTCTGAAACAAGTAAGTTCTATTTCTTTGTATTTACACTCGTTTTTTAATTCATATCTTCCCAAGCCTGACCTTCTTATTTGTGTATAGGCTATGGTGCTCCACCGAGAAGCATCTTCCAAATCACGGGCTGAGTTATCCCAATGTGAGGCCGAGCTCAAGAAACTCATGGAGGAGAGGGATGGCCTCAAACTCCTCTTCGTTCAAAAGGAATAGGAGATCATGACCCTTCGAGCCGAACTCACAAGAGTTCATCGATAGAAAACCGAACTTATTGAACGGGTAACGTAATTTCTTGGGAGCTCATTATGTGTTAACTTGATGAGTTGGTGGAGCATCTTCGAGAAGAGGCCAAAATGGAGGAGGCCAAAACTCTGGGATTGAGACAGCATACGTAGTGTCTTTCCTCGGAGAAGGATGCGCTTTGGGCCCAACTGACTTCAGTCGAGAGCCAGCTCCAAGGTGTGAGGGAGGAAATCTTGGTCCGGTCCCGCAAGATTGAAGAGCTTGAGGCTAAGCTGGCTGCCAAACTTTCAAGGGCTAAGTTTGAGGCAGAGGCGCTTGTGGCCTCTTACCGAGCCGATGTCGAGGCTGCTAACATTCAGGCACAAGAGATCTCGGTTGCTGCTGAAGTGAAGTTGTCATGTGTCGTCGACCATGCTAGGCGACATTCCCTGAGAGAGACTCTCAAGGAAGTGCATGCCCGTGGCTTCAACCTCTCGGCTGACATCGAAAGTGCCAAAGCTTTAGAGGTTGAGGTCGCAGCCTTGCTTTCTGGTGAAGAGGATTCAACCAGTGGATCTGAGAGTGGAGAGGATGGGGATGATGCCGCCGAAGAAGCGGATCCCGAAGATGTGGCTCCCGAGGATGTGGCCTCCGAGGACGTGGCTCCCGGGGTGAAATAGGCCTTTAGGATTTTCTTCTATTTGTATCATTTTTTGCAAGGCCTTGATTGGCCTTTTGTACAAATTATCTAATATACAATAGAAAAATTTTCTTCGAATGCCTTCGTATTTTTCAGGTCTAGATATGCTTATTGTCTTCACTGAAAATGTTGAAAATTCTCACTGTTGTAATCTTACTAACTTCAGTTCGTAGCCAAAGTAAACCCTCAAGTTTTTCGTTTATACGAGGGTAAGTCCCCGAGCTCGGAAATTTATTCGAGACTTTATCTCGAGGGTGGCTTGATCTAGCCTATAGATGTATTATTTATATAATCAAGTTCGCGGGAATCTTTAACTTAGGATAAAGCAAACCCTTAGGTTTTTATCAAATGATGAGTAAGTTTTGAGTTTACAGCAATATACCCCATAGGGGTTTTGGTGAACCCTCGAGCTATAATTGACTTTTATTTGAGCTCGGAATAGTGGAACCCTTGGGTCCGAATCGAGTGAGAACGAGGTCTTGAACTCTAATTGTATTGGCCCTTAGGCTCTTTAGATTGGCCCTTAGGCTATTTGGATCGGGCCAATTCGGCCTTTCAAAATGGCTATTATTTTCCCCTTTTCGGCTAAAAGACTTTGTGAAAATTTTATTATGCCTTAGAACGTGTTTTTTATAGCCATTGGGTATTATGAGGGTCCAATGATCGGAACCCCATTTTTCCTTTTTTGTGCCTCAACGTGTTTGTGTTAAGATAATTTGATGCCCCTTGAGGTTTTTCGAAGGCTGATATTATCGAAGCCTTTTAGTTATTCGAGGGCTGATTTTATCGAAGCCCCTTTTTAATTGCTTTGTCGAGGGTAGCCTTTTTAACCAGTTTTCAAAGTATTTGAAGGCCTTTTATTTATTGCGGAATTCGGATGTCTCCGAGCTGCGTTATTTTGGTTGTAGCCTTTAATATGGCCGTAGCCTTTTAATGTGGTCGTAGCCTTTGGGTATGTCTCTTGGACCTATTTCCCGATAACATTTCGAACTTGTTCGAAATGTTAGTCCCCGAGTATGATGGACTTGGCCTATATATCGAGGGGTGCCTCTTTGAGGTCTTGTGACTTTGAATTTAGGTAACTCGAGTACGCAGTCCCCGAGTGTTCGAAGTATATTTGTTCTTGGCTCTTGAGCCATTTTTCACAAGTGTTAGTTTTGCATAATAGATCAGAACCATAAGTATGAGATTTGTGTAGTAAAGAGCTTACTTTGAAACACGAGATGTTCGAGAAAAGAGAATGCTTCTTTGAATAATTTATACATGCGTACATGTCTTGTCGTCGGGACTCGGCTAATATATATGGACACGGTACATTAGATCGTTTGTCCCACTACAAAAAATATCCTATCAAGACCATTGACACGAGGTACATTTCTCGAACACATAACATCCGAGGGTGATCCCCCCAGTATTCGAGGTTGATTGAAAAGAAGCCTTGGATACTGTTGAATTATCCTCAAGTATCACATAATTGTTGCCTCATTAAAAACCTTACCGGAAAAACCAATTTAGGATAAAACCCAATATAAGGGAAAAAGAGTGCAACGGGTACTTTAAAATCTGAGGTCTCGAAGTCTTAGGTCGAATTCCTGCAATGAGTTAGTTCTGAATATGTATATAAATGAAAAAAGAGAAAGTCATACCTTAGCAATAGTATCGCTTGAGAAGTGCTATGTTCCAGTTATTCGGCAGTGGTTCGCCGTTCATCGTTCCGAGTTTGTAAGATCCTTTCCCGACTATGTCGAGGATTTGGTAGGGTCCTTCCCAATTCGGTCCGAGTTTCCCTTTATTAGGGTCTCGAGTGTTGATGGTAACGTTTCTTAGGACTAAGTCCCCGACTCTGAAGTGGCAAAGGTTCGTCCTTCTATTGTAGTATCTTTCGATTCGTTGCTTTTGTGCATCTATTCGAACGAGTGCAGTTTCTCGTTTTTTGTCTAACAACTCGAGACTTGTATTCATGGCCTCGCGGTTTGATTCCTTCGTTGCATGTTGAAACCTAGCGATGGGCTCTCCGACTTCGACCGGTATCAAGGCTTTGGAGCCATATACTAAGGAAAATGGAGTTGCTCCTATACTGGACTTCGACGTTGCTCGATATGCCCATAGGACCTCGGGCAATATTTCCTTCCACTTTCCTTTGGCTTCGTTTAGCCTTTTCTTCAAGTTTTGGATGATAGTTTTGTTCGTTGATTCGGCATGCCCGTTCCCACTAGGGTGGTACAGTGTCGAGAGTATCATCTTTATTTTATGATCTTCGAGGAATTTCGTTACTTTGCTATGAATTGTTTTCCATTGTCACATACTATTTCTGCGGGTATCGCGAATCGACATGCGATATGATCCCATATGAAATCTATTACCTCTTTTTCCCTGACTTTCTCGAAGGCATGTGCTTCAACCCATTTACAGAAATAGTCAGTCATAAATAAAATGGACTTAGCTTTACCTGGGGCCTATGGCAGAGCGCCAACAATGTCCATACCCCATTTCATAAATGGCCATGGGGATAGGACCGAGTGAAGTTGTTCGTCGGGCTGGTGGATCATCGGTGCAAACCTTTGACATTTATCGCATCTTCGAACGAACTCCTTAGAGTGCATCGACCTCGGTGTTTTGTTCTCAAGGTATGTGTTTTAGACTCCATTCTTTAAAGCGGTGCAAGGTTACCTGCAATTTGTCTAAGTACCTTTGCATCTTATCCTCTCAAACTTCGAAAGTTATGTTTACCTGGTTCACTACCAGTAGAGAGTCGCACTTAGCTTCGACGACTTCTGCTCCCAATCTTTTAGTTAGTTCGAGACCTGCAATCATGGCCTCATACTCGGCCTCGTTGTTAGTCAATTTGGTAGTTTTAGTGGACTGTCTAATAATGCTACCCGTGGGAGGCTTCAAAACAATGTCAAGCCCGGGACCTTTCACATTTGAAGCACCGTCCATAAAGAGGGTCCATACCCTCGGTGATGTACCTTATTTTAGTAGAAACTCCTTTTCCACTTCAGGTATGAGGGTTGGCATAAAATCGGCCACGAAGTCTGCTAAAATTTGAGACTTGATGTTCATACGGGGTTGATATTCGATATCGTACCCGCTGAGTTTGACGGCCCATTTGGCCAATCAGCCTAATTCGGGCTTATACAAAACATTACAGAGTGGGTAAGTTGTTATCACACATATGGGGTGACATTGGAAATATGGCTTTAATTTCCTATAATGCGCTTATCAATGAAAATGTCAATTTCTCTCAGTGTGGATACCTAGTTTCAACATCTCCTAAGGTTCGACTTACGTAATAAATAGGATATTGCGTACCTTGATCTTCTCGAACTAGTACACCACTTACCACTATCTCGGACACCGCCAAGTCCTCGGAGTGTGTATCAGAGGGGGCTCGATAAGTATCGCTTCAATTCCTCCAATGCTTGTTGACATTCCGGGGTCCATGTGAAATCATTTTTCTTTTTGAGTAAGGAGAAGAACCTGTGACTTTGATCTGATGACCTCGAAATGAATCGGCCCAGAGCAGTTATCCGTCTGGTTAGCCTTTGTACGACTTTTACACTATCTACGATAGGGATGTCCTCGATGGCCTTAACTTTATTGGGGTTGAGTTCGATTCCCCGATTTGACACCATGAAGTCGAGGAATTTACCCGAATCGAACCCGAAAGCACATTTCTCGGGGTTGAGCTTCATGTTGTACTTCCTCCGGATTTCGAATGTTTCCTGCAAATGAGTCAAATAGTCATCTGCGCACAGGGACTTAACTGACATGTCGTCAATGTAAACTTCCATTGAATTACCTATCTGTTCTTCAAACATTTTGTTAACTAGGCATTGGTATGTAGCTCCTACATTTTTTAGCCCGAAGGGCATTATATTGTAACAATAGGTTCCATACTTAGTGATAAAAGAAGTCTTTTCTTGGTCTTCTGGGTCCATCTGGCTTTGATTGTACCTAGAATAGGCATCGAGAGAGGTAGGGATCTCGTGGTCAGATGTGGCATCGATCATGCGATCGATGTTAGGCAATGGAAAAGAGCCTTTCGGACATGATTTGTTCAAGTCCTTATAGTCTACACACATTCTAAGTATGTTCCCTTTTTGGGGCACTACAACTACGTTAGCTAACCATTAGGCATATTTTACCTCCCGAATGGACCGTATTTTGAGAAGTTTGGTTACCTCATCCTTTATGAAAGCATACTTTACCTCAGACTGGGGCTTTCTTTTATGCTTTATCAGTCTGAATTTGGGATCCAGGCTCAGTCGATGCGTTGTTATCTCCGGTGGGATTCCTGTCATGTCTAAATAGGACCACGCAGAGCAGTCCATGTTATCATTAAGGAATTGAGTGAGTTTTTTCCTGAGTTTGGGGGTTAACCTCGTTTCCAGGTATACTTTTCGTTCGGCCAGATACTCAATTAGTATCACCTGTTAAAGCTCCTCGTCCGTTGACTTTGTTGCATATGATTCTTCAAGAACAATGAAAGTTCGAGGAGTAAGAAAATCCTCTTCTTCTTCTTCAATTACCTGTTTCTCCGATTGGGTCGAGGTGGGGGGACGATGATTGTTATTTGGCTGCCTTCTTATCTTTAGTGCTCGATTTTTCTAAGGTCGAAGGTGTTGATATCGGTGTCACCTCATCAACTGCAAACATTTACTTTGCAGCATGTTGTTCCCCGTAAACCGTCTTTACACCATCCGTCATCGGGAACTTCATCATTTGGTGAAGGGTCGATGGTATTGCCCTCATGTTGTGGATCCAAGGCCTTCCGAGCAGTGCATTATATCTCATGTCGCCTTCGATGACATGGAATTTTGTATCTTGGATGGTTCCAGCCACATTTACTAGTAGGATTATCTCCCCCTTTGTTGTTTCACTAGCCATGTTAAAGTCGTTTAGGACTCGAGACGCAGGTACAATTTGGTCATGTACGCTGAGTTGCTCTACGACCCTCGATCTAATGATATTTGCTGAGCTACCTGGATCCACTAGAACACGTTTAACTTGAATCTTATTTAATAAAATAGAAATTACCGGGGCGTCGTTGTGCGGCTGAGAGATACTTTCTGCTTCTTCGTCATTAAACGATAAAGTGAATCCGGGCACATAGTCTCGAGTTCGTTTCTCTCTGATGATCGACACCTTAGTGCGTTTGAATATAGGCCCTTGTGAGATGTCGACCCTGTCGACGATCATGTGAATAACATGCTGAGGTTCTTCTTGCTTGTTCTTTCTATTGGCGTCTCTTTCTCTGAAGTAATTTTTAGCTCGATCACTGAGGAACTCTCGAAGATGGCCTTCGTTGAATAATCGAGCTACCTCCTTCCTCAGCTGCCTGCAATCTTCGGTCATATGGCCATGTGTGCCATGATACTTACACATTAAACATGGGTTTCTATGAGAATGATCGGTTTGTATCGGTATGGGCCACCTAGTATCTTTGATTCTTCCGATAGCCGATACAATCCCCGATGCATCAACGCTGAAATTGTACTCCGATAGCCGAGGTTCCTTTGTGGGATCTGCATATTTGTCGAAGACGGTTTTATTCATAAGTCCCCGAGAATTTTGCCCTCGGTCACTTCTTCGATCGTTCCGGGCAGAGTTGCATCCCGGACCGTTATTCCGTCGATCTACAACATATGCCTGGTACCGATCTTTATTCGGACTTGATTCTCTGCATCTCTCTGATTTTTACCTGTCGGCCGGTTTGGATGTACTAAACCTGAGGGGGCTCCCAATTGGTCGTTCTCGACCCTGATTTTTCGATTGATATCGGTTGTGAACATCTTCCCAAGTCACAACTGGGTACTCGATCAAATTCTGTTTCAACTGACGTGATGCTATCGAACTTCGTTCATTTAATCCTTGGGTGAAAGCATGAACATCCCAATCATCAGTGACTAGTGGTAACTTCATGCATTCCATTTGGAATCGAGATACGAACTCCCTTAGAATCTCGTTATCCCTCTGCTTCACTTTGAAGAGGTCTGATTTTCATGTTGCAACCTTCATGGCCCAAACATGTGCCTTTACGAATAAATCCGCCAACATGGCGAATGAATCGATAGAATTTAGTGGCAAGTTGTGATACCAAATCATAGCTCCCTTCGACAGGGTCTCCTCGAACTTCTTCAGCAATACAAACTCGATTTCGTCATCCTCTAAATCATTTCCTTTTATAGCGCACATGTAAGAAGTGACATGCTCATTTGGGTCAGAGGTCCTGTTGTATTTAGGTATATCGGGCATACGGAATTTCTTTGGGATGGGCTTCGGAGCCGCACTCGGAGGGAATAATTTTTGTACAAACTTCTTGGAATCCATTCCTTTTAAGATTGGTGGTTCCCCCGGTATCTGGTCAACTCGGGAGTTGTAAGTTTCCACCTTCTTGTCATTGGCCTCGATTTTCTTTTCTCCCGATTCTATTCTTTTAGTGATCTCATCGAGCATCCTCATTATAGAAGGATCGATTGTCGAAGTATTATCACCCGATCTTTCAGGAGCTGGCTCGGTACGGCGAGTAACCTCCCGTTCGACCCTATTTGGTGCCTTGTGCTGGTTTTGCAACTAGGCAATGGCGTTTTGTTGAGCTTGAAGCATTTCAAATATTACTTGGAGACTGACTCCTTCATCTCCTCTGCCCTGTGTACCGCGATCGTCAGTTCGACCATCTTTGTGTACAGTTCCTTCAGGTTTTGCGCCTAAATCCGCATTCAAAGCAACATGAGAACTGACATCAACTGGGTTGACGGGTGGTGCCCCTCCAAGGTCAGCTTGTGGCACCTCGATTCCTTGAGCAATAACATTCTCATTTTCTCCGTGGAGTCCGAGGTCGTTGTCGCCTTGTGTAGATGTGTTTTGTGAGTTTGACATGATTTAACCTGAAAACAAAAATTCTTGACAAGAACAAGTGTAAAATAGTATGTTTTACCAGAATTAGCATTGAACAATCACTATTATCCTTAGCCCCACGGTGGGCGCCAAACTGTTTACCTCGAAATACGAGTAACAATTAAACTTGTAATGTGGTAATAAGGATACGTGATCTTTTTCTTTACCAAGATAAATGACGAATTAAATAAATGAATTGAACGGTAAAGATAAATCAAACTAGCACTGCATCGATGTTTCGACCTCGATTCGGAACAAGCCCGAGATCAAGTATTAAGAACAATAAGAACAGTAGTAAAATGTAAGCAAGTAAAGAGCAGCTTATTGTTGTTTCTCAGTAAGGGTATATGATTGTTACAAATGAACAAGATTCCTCTTTATATAGTAGCGGAATCCTAAATAAAGTATAACTCTAATTTCGGAAATAAAATCCATGATTGATGCCAATAACCGTTAGCGGTTCTATCACTCCCGAGATTCCCGCCGAGATCTATGGTCGATCGTTGATATCTCGGTATTCTGTTGTTGGCCATGCCCGATCTCGACCCTTCGGTCTTCATGTCTTCGAATTCGAGCTTGCTTCATCATGAGCTTAGTCTTGAGGCAATCCCTCGAGCCCATAAAATCGGACATATTCGATTTTGACCGTGTACACATATCATAACAGTTTTTAGATGATAACTAATAATATACAAATGTAGAAAGAATATAGAGGCCAATTAATAAGAAACGTAGAAACAAGATCAGACTAGTTTCTTGTAACTTGCTTCTTGACTTGCATTACATTTTCACATCTTTCTAATGACTATTATATAAATACTTTTATTCTTAAAAACATACCTGATAACACTTTTAAATTAATATCTTTATTTTTGCTAAGTATCTTTATATCCTAAAAGGATTGACAGAATTTGAAGAAGCATCGGACTTTTGTTATGAATCCAAACAACAATTCCTCACAAGTTTTTTTTTTAAAAAAAAAAAAAATCCATACTCACAATTTTTAATAAAAAGCTAAAACTCAAAATTTGTGTGATTAAGATATTTTAGAGATATTGGAAAAGTTGCACGGGAAAAATCTTAAATTAATATGAACTGCATAAAAGCGAAGAAATTAGTTGAGCACGGAACAACACTGGATAGACGACTTGTAAAAAGCAAACGCAGCACAAAAGCATAAGCTGGAATAGCTCAGTTGGTTAGAGCGTGTGGCTGTTAACCACAAGGTCGGAGGTTCAAGCCCTCCTTCTAGCGTTGTTTTCTTTCTTAATATTTTTAAAAATTTATAATATAGCATTAGTTTTGTGTATTAAGAAAGAATTGCAAGTTTTACCCAACCTAACTCATA